>PVKU01009951.1:6907-57013 GCA_004027475.1 Anoura caudifer | reverse complement strand
GGCCTTATCTGTAGTTTCTGAAACAAAAGCTTTAGCATACACATTACTTGCTAGACTTATAACTTTTTACCTTAAGCTAAAATTGTCAAAGTCTTGAGTCCCCTATCATAACCACAGGGCGAAAAAATCTACTCCATAGACCTACGAGTAAAATCAGCTGCCTCCTTGCTAAAAGTGGTGTCATTCTACTCAAAGCACTGCTTGGTCTTTCCAAAGGAAGGAAGCCAAGTTTACGTATGTATGTGTGTGTGCACGTGCATGTACATATATATGTGTGTATAGATATACATATATATGTATGTGTGTACATACATATATATATATCCACGAAGAAGAATCGCTTAAAAACTGGATTGTCGAGAGTCAGTCTGACAAATGATCGGCGCGCTGCCTTGCTGAGAAAGCCCTTTGCACGACGTTGTAGCCTCACCACACAACAGCAAAACCACTCTCGCCTCCTCAGGTGGGGTAGCCCCAAGACAGGGAAGGGCCTCCCAGTCAACAGCTGACTTCCAGGGTCTCCTGGGGAGGGTGCCTCCGTTCCAGCCAGCTGGAAGGGAGCAAGTGCATGGGTTAGCCGGAGTGGGAGGTGAACATCACCGCCACTCGCGTTCTGTGGCCTGGCTCTAGGTCTCCAGCTGCCTATAAAAGGGACTGGAATGTAGTCCCTGCACCGGCAGCCTCTCCCCAGTGACAGCTCTGGGGAGCGACAAGCCCTGCCAAGGAAGCACTCGTGTTCAGGGGGCGGCCAGCCATCTCCACCACGCGTGTGTTTGAGGCACCATGCTCTTCCCAAACGCTCCATCCCCGCAGACAGGCGTGGGCCTTCGCTTACACGTGGTACCTCCTCGGTTCCGGCAGACGGACGTCGTGTCACTGCCCCTGCCCCAGACACAGACTTTTCCTCAACCACGGCTTGCATGTGGCCTTCTGCTCGGCCCCAGCCTGTGTTTCCACCCAGCCTGTGTTTCCACCCGCCTCTGCGTCTGTCCTGGTGTCACCCTTGGCCCTGCCATGTCATGAATGGGCTTCCCCTTCAACACAGGCCCCTCTTTCCTCCATTTTTGAAAGGCTGTGCCCCATCCGCCTTGGATAGGTAGGCCCGGAGAGCTCTAGGAGACACATACTGGAGGCAGAAAGCTCAGCTGAAGAGACTCAGTGACTGCAGAGAGAGGCCACACTTTGAGTTCTTCGTGGTAACAGAGGAAGAGGGAGCCCCCGCATTTTGAAACTAGGAAAGCTGTCCTGGTCCCTCTTTGCCCTCAGCATAGAAACCTCCCTAAACAGACCATTCAAATTCGGAACCAGAAACAGAAGGTGGAGACCTCTGCTTCCGAGCCAAGATAGAGTAAGAGGGACTGATTTACCCTCCTGCCTGAGGCAACTACAACAGCAGCAGAGGAAGGGAGGGAGGGAGGAAGTGAGGGAGGGAGGGAGGGAGGAAGGGAGGGAGGGAGGGAGGGAGGAAGGAAAGGAGGAAGGAAGGGGAAAAGGGAAAGGAAACAATGGTTTACAAGACACGTGTGGTGACACGAGCCTGAGAGACCAGAAGCAAAGGAGGCTGGAACTGAAAGCGGGCCCCACTGCCCACTGAGACGAAAGCCAGTACTTCGAGAGGCAGGTGCTGATGTGAAGGGAAGTGGCTTATTTTCAGATGCTGACCACCTGGAAGTTGGGAGACTCTAGTCACAAAGCCAGTCTCCACCTCTCAGTGGAGGCAGAGGTGTTTACAAGGAGGGAGAGGGAAATAGAACGAAAAGATGGAGGAAGGGGGTTGAAAAGTGCTCTGCATGCAGACAAGCACAGTCTGTTCCCATAAGGCCAGCGATGGTCCGGTGTGCATCATCCCGGCTCCCCGTCATCCTGGCTCCATGGATGAAGTCAGCAAATCTCCCAGAGCTGGGATGCCTGAAGGTTGGGGTCTGTATCTTTTGAAGTTAGTTCCTAGGACTCTTGCACAAACACGCTGTTCATCTACAAGCTATGTATTAGTCAGAGTCCACACCTGCAGCAACAATGTCAACAGAATTGTGGGGTAAGTTACAATTTCCCATTGTTAAAATTTTCCACTGGTACAAGGTAAGCCCTATGATTGCCCCAACTTACTACTTTCTCAGAGTTCTCTGTCCATGCACGGCCCATGAGGGGGAACTGAGGCAGAGTCTGGCAGACTCTTGAGCTGAAACAATGGATCTGAGGGTCTAATGGGACCATCACACCCAGAGTTCATAATATCGAGCACCAGAGAGGAGAGCTCTGGACAGAGAGAAAAACTCACAAATATGCACAGGACCCCGGGCACCTACCAACCACACAATGTATGAAGGAACTACCCAAGGTGGAAGGAATTGCCCAAAAGGCTGAGAGGACACAGGGCCGAGCACTCACACGGGGCTGCGAGCAGCACCCACAGCCACCAGTCAGACTGGGAAAAGTCCTGATTCACAGGGCCCGGGGCACAGACCCAGGAAGGCCTTGCCTCAGCACTGAGGGATAGCCGGTCCTAAGCTGCCCTGCTCTAGGCCCACCTAGCAAATCACAAAAGGGGGGCCTGACAGAACCACACTGTTTCCAAGTCCCTTCAGAACAAAACTCAAGATCCGTGAGAATCCAAAATACCCAACACCAACAAGCTGAAATTCACAATGTCTGATACCCAACCCACAGCAGGCGTGCAAAAAAAACAAATTGGAAAAACTTGACCTATAATGAGGCCCATCAACAAAACCAACTCAGAACGAACACAGGTGTTAGAATCAGAAGGGAAGGGCCGTGCAGCACAGTACAGTTACTGTAACTGTACTCCCAGTGTTCAGGTAGGGAGACATGGAGAATACACGGAAGGCCCAAATCAGCCGTCCAGAGATGAAAGCTACACCATCCGAGAAGAAAAACACGCTGATCAGGTTAATGGTAGCTTAGAGAATGCAGAAAAAAAAAAAAAAAGATTTGTGAACTGGAAGGCATGGCAATGGAATCTATGCAAACTGAAACACACAGAAAAAAAGAACTTTTAAAAAGAAAAAAAAAAAAAAGAAAGATGGACCAGCTTCGCTCAAACATGCCCTCTTGCAAACTGCCCGTTACACCCTGCAGGGCGGGCGGGCGCATGGGTCACCGCTCAGGGTGGCTCTGTCCTCCCAGTGCAGGCCTTACTTAAAAAGGTTTATTTTTTTGTTTTGGGATTTTTTTTTTGGGGGGGGGCGGGGTGTTTTATATTTTTTATGTTTTGTTAAAATGAAATAAATAAGTACATATATCATGAGTGTACAGCTCATTTATTTTCAAGAACATTTATTAAAACTTTTCATTTCGGAATAACGTTAGATTTGCAGAAAAGGAGACCGTGCGGAGGTTTCCTGTGCACCTTGGCCCGGTTCCGCCGCATCGTGGCCTCTTACATAACTGCTGGGTGCTTGTCCAAAGTGAATCGGTACATGGCTGCTAATGACACTGCCAACCTGATTCGGATTCTGCCAGTTTTTCCATGAACGTCCTTATCCGTTCCAGGATCCGATCTAAATATCACATTATATCTATTCCTTAAAGGTTTAAAGGTGAAACTATGAACCCGAGAGTTCCTGAAGAAGAGTCCGAAGTCAGCGTGATGAGCAGTCAGTGTGCCCCTGCGAGGGTGCTGCCGCTCACTGTGCAACCGTGCACCCGCCGGGACAGGCACCCGCCGGGACAGGCACCCGCCGGAGCTCTCTGGTGGAGACGCCCCCGAAGCACGTTTTCAGAGCAGCATGAGCGCGCTGGGAAAACGGAAAACGACCTGCATGAAAGGTAAAACTACCAACGAAATAGAACCGGAGCACTGTATGCTGTATGAAGCAGAAATATAGACCAAGAATTTAAAATAAATGTGATAAATATTTGCGTTATGAGATATGGACAACAAATTAATTTTAAAAATCTAGTGGAAATATTCACATTAGATCAGAAAACTGATAGGGCAGATTCAGCTAAAGAGTGTATTAGTGAACTAAAAGATCAGGTTGAGGAAGTCTCCCAGAAGGCAACAGGAAAAAAAAACCCTAAGAAATAGATTAAAAGTAGAGGTTTTCAACATCTGAATAATAGGAGTTCTAACAAGAGAGAAGAAAGCAAAAATAGAAAGGAGAAAATATTTGGACAAATAAATGGACATTAAATTTTTAGAATTAAAAATATTCCTGAATAATTCAACATGGTCCACCTGCTAGAGATTAAATCCAGGTGGAAATCATTTTCTAAACAGGAATAAAGCACCAAATACTTTTTTTTTTTTTTAAGTCTCAGACTGCAAGCAGTGACTTTGATTGCTCTCATTGTAGTGTTTTTTATACACGAAGAAACATCAAACTAGGTTTTGATTTCTTATGCTTCCTCTAACACTGATAAGGAGACCCTCTTTTGAAGAAGCCTGTGAACAATACCTTCTAGGAGCGGTGAGCCAGGATATTCCGGATTGAAGGCCTGAAGAAAAGAGTGGAAGTGGAAATCTCTCCTGAAAGGCCTTGTCTAACATCCTCCACCTTTGTCTTCTGCCCACAGAGACCACAACTGGCTGTATTAAAATCAGCGTCACGACTGGGGCTGACCGGTGTCTCCCTGTCATTAGGATGGGCTCCATGCCCATCTGACAGGGGTGTTTAAAAGGAGAGATTAGGTCACAGAAAAGCAGAGAGAGAAGACGGTGGAAGGACAGAGGGATAGTCCTGTGAGGGCACGGGGAGAAGGCAGCCATCTGCAGACCAAGGAGAGAAGCCTCAGAAGAAACCAAACCCACCGACACTTTGACCTTGGACTTCCAGCCTCCAGAATTATGAGGAAAATAATACATTTCTGTTGTTTAAGCCACCTAGTCTGTGCCACATTGTTATGGTAGCCCAAGCTACAACCATGGCACAAAGTTCATGATTTTTTTTTTTTTTTAAAGCTACTTTGGGCTTTGCTCCTTGAGAAAGAATACTATGTGAGGGCAGGGATATTTTTGTCAATGTTTATGATTTGCACATGTGAATATTTATGGGACTAACTTTGTGTGGACACAGGGCGGGGGTTGGGGAACTGGCAGTAAGGGTGGGTGGCATTTTGCTGTTTCTACCCTGTGACAGAAACTGCCCCGTAACTGCAAGGCTTGGATGCCAACACAGGCCGAACCACACGGGTCGCACTGGGAAGGCTTCTCTCTAGGGGTGCGGGCTGTGCCACACCGCGGTGTACTCACACAGTCGGACCCTCCTCTGTGGTTAGAATGAATGAACAGACCGTAGCCGCATGGCCCACCCCCGCAACGGTAAAAAACACTGGTCACAGAGGAAGATGCACGGCATGATTTCATTCCTGGAAAATTCACACCCAGGTGACTTAACTCCACCCACGGGACGAGTACATAGGTCATAAATCCAAGGAGAAAAGCAAGAAATGATTGTCCCCAGAGTGAGGGCCGTGATGACTGGGCATGGGGACGGCAGGGGGAGTGGCCAGGGCGCCGGGACCCAAGGAGACCAACCACCCGGGGCTTCCCAGGCCCCGTTGCGTGGCCTGAGTGGTGGTTGCACAAGGTTTGCTTTATAATTAGTCATTAAAATGCATCATTTAAAACGTTTTCTCTTTGTGTAAATCACATCACTAAAAAAAAAAAAAAAAAGGAGAAAGGCCGAGCCGCCGCAAACTGACTGTATACGAACTGTGCCCAGTCCTGGCGGGTCTGCGTGCCGTCAGTAATTATCCTGCTGTGACTTGGGTCTTTTTCCCACATGATGCTCAGTGAGAGAAGCCAGGCAAGAAAGAGAACAAACGTGATGCATGAAATGGTATATTTCATTTGTATAAAATTCAAGAAAATGCACACTAACCTCTGGTGGCAGAAAGCAGATTGGGACTCTGTGAGCGGGGGTGGGGGCAGGGAGGGCACGTGGGTGGGAGTGGCGGTTTTGCAGGCGTGTGCTTATGTTGCCCTGGGTCTGTCTGTGCAACTTTAAATGTGGGTGTTTACTGTATGTCGATCATACATCGATAAAGCAGTTTTTTAAAACTTCCTTGTGCCTTTTACATGCCTCACATTGTCTTCAGTGTACTTTATAAATTGCTTTGAAATAAGGGAGGTAGACGTTTTTAACTAGTCGGAGGAACCTGAGTAAAGAACGGGGGTGCTGGCCCCAGAGGGCTGCGTGTGTCCCGCGGTCAGTCACGGCATTCAGTTGCGGCCCTGTAACTCCGTTCTTCCTTCAACGCTAAAAGGGCCTCCACTCTTCTCCCTTCCCTTTTTTCTCCTCTCTCTCCTCCCCGCCCCTCTTCTCTCTGGCTCTCTTTCTCTCAGCAGGCAACTTTTAGGAGACATGATAACTAACACTCATAATGATGACAATCGTTTCTGTCCTGAATAGCATTTTATAGTGTATAACATGCTTTCTCATCTCTGTCAGTTGGTTCTCACAACAATCCCCGGGTGTAGTAATAAGAAAATCAAAGGCAACTATAACTGCCCCTGCCTTCCAAGGAGGGTGGTAAATGCCGTATCAGTGGGAAAATCAATCTCTTTGTGCCCCCTTTCACTTCCAGGCACTGAGAGTGAGGACGGCAGATGAAAGATTTAGCCCTTTTTTTTTTTTTTTTTCACTCAAACTCCCTCCCTACAGCAGTGTGACGGCTTGTTTGAATGAAATGAGTCAGTGGCTAAACAAAGAATAGGTCCAGAGCTGAGCTGGGGTGCTGACAGACATCTGGTTGCCTACCTAAAACGTATTCTTCTCTTCTTACTTACCAAGGGCCCTGATTTTGTTGGAGGTGGCAATCTGCCCAGATGAAAAATTACATTTCCCAGCCTCCCTCCCAAGTAAGAGTGGCCATGTGGCTAACTTCTGGCCAATGGAATGAAGGAATAAACTATAATATACAGCTTCTGGAAATGCTCCCTGAAAAGGGGACTGACTCAGTTGGCAGGCCCATTGTTGGCCTTCCCTCTTTCTCTGCCTGAAACATGAATGCAATGACTGGTGCTGCAGCAGCCATTTTGCAGTCCTGAGGTGAAGCTGATCAAGGTAATAGGTTTATGCTAAGGGTAGCAAAACAGAAAGACAAGAGGAGGTGAGGACATTGATGAGATCAGAGCATGATCATACTGGCCCTAGAATTCCTAACTCCAGACTTCTTTTCCATGGGAGAAAAAAAGTTAAACCTTATTTAACTCATTGTTGTAAGTCTCTGTTACAGCAAAACACAGTCCCTAAATAATAAAGAATTGGTGAGCTAAATTATTCTGTGCTTTGAAAAGAGAGACAGTCTCTGGGCTAGGCCCTGCAGCAGGGCACTGTAAAAAGAAGCAGAAGCAAGCAACAGGGTGGTGCCAACCTCTCTGGCCCCTCTGCCCTCTATAAAGTCTGCACATGCAGATGCCTTGTGCGCATGTGCGGGAAAATCAAGGCGACTGGGTTGTGGTTGCTCGCCCCTGTGGTGTGAGGCAGGGACAGCACATATGAGATAGCAAGTTGATCCATCCACCAAATCAATGCAAAATAAACAGGATCTGGGGGCTGGAGAAGGAGCAAACGTTACCATTTCCCTTTTATACCAAAGAGACTGCTAGAGAAACCTTGGCTCACTGCATGTGGAGTGAGTTTTGACTGGTACCATTTGCATCCCATTAGACAGTATTAGGATTACAGGAAGAAGTAACCCAATTTTACAAATCAGGAAACTTCGGGCCATGCAGGTGAAGTGACAGCTGGCTTGAAGATGGCTATTCCAATTCAGGGTTTGTCTGTTCTTCATTATATCAGAGCTCGACCCGGGATTCAGGAAGAGCAGTGAGGGGACAAGAGAACAGTCACCTGAGCACCAGACCAGCCAAGAAAATCCAAGTGGCCAGTGATGACAAATAATACAGCCAGACTCCACTGCCCACTCCCGTGGAGGCATGTATATGAAAGCCGGGTTCATACAGCTATTTACCAAGGGATTCTTATTATGGTAGAAGGAGCACCACGTTTGAATTTTAAAAATATAAATTTGAATCTCAGCCCTGCACTTACTTACTACCATTGTGATCATGGGCAAAATCCTTTAACCTCTCTGAGCCTCAATTTTTTGGGGGGGGATCTGTAACAGGAAGAATTGGCCACATTAAATTCTGAGGCCCAATTCTGCTCTCACCTTCCGTGAACCTATATAAAAATATCATTAAAGTAATATTAAATTACTAAGCACTAAATAAAAATAAACTCGGCTTCACATAAATGTATGCAATGTAACCGTGAGAATCCACTATTTCATAAATCACAGCTCTTGGCAGAACAGCGCAGACCTACAAGGAGACGAGCCGTGGATGCACTGTGCTCATCCTGACCCTGTACTCTGCTGAGTCATTGTCTCACTGCTTGGGTACATGTGACAGCACATTTTTAGCTCCTCACGTATAGGCACGAAGGCACGTGTGCATTCACAAATCCACTTTAAACCTTGAAAATGATTTCCTTTAAATATAAAGTGAAACAGACACAATGGGAATTTAAAATACATTCTGGTGTTGTCCCGACAGCACAGGAGTGTGTGATGTGAAGCCAGAAACATCAACAGACCAGGAGAGGGTTTTATTAGACAAATCAGGTTACTTACTAAACACCTGAGGGCCTTCTCATAAATGCAGCCAAGCGCCCGGAGTAATGGGGATGGAGCCCCTCATGAGCACCAAGCTCTCTGTGAGCATGATAGGTGGGGATAGGTGGGATCACCGGTGAGTCCGTGTGCACCCAGGAAATGGGTGATGTCAAAGGTTCCTTTGGGATCGTGCAGGCCGTGTCTATAAAATATACCTGGGTTAGTGGGGCTCCTTCTCGTCCCCAGGACCTTGTCTTCAGCTGCATTAGACTCCCCAGCTGGGTAAGGAGACAGTCTTGAGTCTGGAACCCTCACTGCGAGTGTGCATTGAGTTATTTGTTGAATTGCCCTACAAACGGTCACTTGGCCCACTCTCTGGCAGCCTACCTACGTGAGTGACTGCAGTTGACTAGGGAGAGGCTTCCCGTTCCCTGCAAGTGGAAAGCAGTTTAAACATATCAGGCCTGTGAACAGAGATCCTACTGGACATTTAGAGAGCGACCCAAAGAAGTCAGAGATTTCCAAACAGCAGTGAGCTCCCTGTCACAGGAGGTATCCAAGCAGAGTCAGAGACAGGATAACAAATTTCATATTCAAATAGGGCAGATGGGGCGGAGAGGGGGACCTAAAGGACTTCAGTTTTCTCTTCAGTCCTAAAGGTTGGGCCTTCTATGATGTCGAGGACCAAATGGTTCATTCACTTGTCATGAATGCTACTACTTGTCATTTAAGGCTGATTACATGACAGGCACTGTGCTGACAAATAAAAGTCAGCTCTGCACCCCTTTCACATAGGAGGTATCCGAGTGTACGCAGATGAAGGGCCTGAGCAACGATATTACAGAAGTGCGAAGTGCCTGGCTGCATCTGCCCTCAGGGGGGCTTCACTCACCCAGGGGCAGGGGGCACGGCAGCTGGATCAGACAGGAAGGAACCAGGCCCAAGCCCCACCTGGGGCTGTCCCTCCTCCTCTGGCATCCGTTCACATTTCAAGGTTTGCATGCAAACACAGAGATTCAGGGTAACAGAACTGGGGAAAACAGAATTTGAAGACTGGTGGGCGTGGGAGGAGAGCGATCTCTGAAAGGTCAAAGGGCCAGTGTACTGAGTGTTCAGCAGACGGTGAGAGGGTAGGATGCTGGAGCTTTGGTTTACAAAAACGGACATTCCAGGAAAGGGAACCCCACAGCGTTTCTGTTCCTTTGAGCTGCTGCCTTAGTTCCTCCGGGAAACTTGGGCTGGGTGGGACGCTTGAAATCAGAGCCAGCCCCGTTTCCCCCTCCTGACCACCCCAAACCCTTCCTGGCAGAGGACCATCGTCTCTCAAGCCTGGGCTGCTGCCCCTCGGCCCCCCTCCCTGTTCATGGCCTGAGCCCTCCTGAGGGGCTAGCGTTGTCTGGCTGCTCTCAGATTCTGAGATTAAAGTCGGTAGAAGGTGGAAGAAACATTTAAGAGACTTGGCTTTCCCTCTCTTTCGGTCTGTCTCTCTCTCAAAAGGCTGCCCCCAGCAGTGCTCCTTCTCAGAGAGGCCCTGGGAAGAAGGATGGTTACTTTTCTTTCTCCCAGAGATAATTAAAGAGAAGTAAGAAAGCACCTGTGTTCGAAGGTAAAATGACGACAATTAATCTCCAAGCACAGGGCCCGGCCGTTAAATTCTTTGGAGAAACAACTTTAAGAGTTTAACGACAATCAAGAGAGTGAAATTGCATTAAGAGAAATAGTAATTACATCAAGAAAGAAGTTTTTGCAAAGGGGATGGTAAAGGAAATTAAAACCAGTAATGCTGAAAAATGTGCTGAGCAGAGCCGGGGGTGGAGAGGGCTTGGAGAAAGGGAAGAGCAGGCGGAGCAAAGCGGGCTGGGAGACACAGTGTCTGCACCAGGGAAAATCATCTGGAAACTGTTCTCCTTGAGAGGCCAGGTGTCTGGGCTTTTCCAACTTGGGTCTAAACAGGCCCAACTCCTAATGGGAACAAGCTCTCCTTTAGGAAAATAGAAGTATCCAGTCAGATGAAGTATTAAAAAAAAAAAAAGGCTTAGACTTGAAGTACGTGACCAGCTGTCCCGGTTTGCCCTGGGTCATCCTGGTTTTAGCACTCGAAGTGCCACGTCCCAGGAAAGCCCTCAGTCCCGGGCAAACGGAGATGGTCGGTCACGCTAACACCAGGTGACCCTGGTGCCCCGCTCTGCTGTGCAGTCAGGAGCTCCATGACTTGGGACGAGTCACTCCCTCTCGGCAGGCCTCAGTTTCCTCGCCTGTAAAATGAGCTGTCGTGAGTGCCTCGAAAGATCAAAGAAGTTGCTGTATGCCAAGATATCTAGAGCAGTGTACATGAAGTGATGGCTTGATAAATGGGAGTTGAAGGATACTACTGATAAAGAAAACTGGAGAGCAGGATGCTGAGTGAAATAAGCCAGGCAGTGAAAGACAAATACTGTATGATCTCACCTGTAAGTGGAACCTAATCAACAAAACAAGCAAGCAAAATATAACCAGAGACATTGAAATTAAGAACAAACTGACAGTAACCAGAGGGGAGGTGGGAAGAGATAATGAGGGGGAAAAGGGGAAGGGTTTTCAGGAACAACTAAAAAGGGCACATGGACAAAACCAAGGAGGTGCATGGGATCAAGGGTGGGAGGTGGGGATGGCTGCGGTCAGGGGGAGTGGTGGGGGGAAAATGGAGACAACTGTACTTGAACAATAAAAAAATCAATTAAAAAACAAACAAATGAGCAAAACAGAACCAGAGACATGGAAATGAAGAACAAGCTGACAGTGAGCAGAGGGGAGGGGGGAGGGGATAACAGGGAAAGAAGGGGAAGGGCCATCACGAACAGGAACAGAGGACACATGGGCACGGACCACGGGGTGGGAGTCGGGATGGGGAGAGCAATGGGGGTAAAGGTGGGACAACTGTAACTGGACAATAATTTTTAAAAAAAACAAAGAAAACATAAAATATTAGCTAACACAATGTAACAGTAGCTTAAAAATACTACATTGTGACTGTTTCAGGGGTCCACAAGACCACCACATACTCAGTGATTTTCTGGAATGACTTGGAGAATCCAGCACACAGTTGTACTCACAGCTAAGGTTTGTTGCTGTGAAATGATACACAATAGGATCCTCAGGGGAAGACACAGGCACAGTCTGGAGGAGTTCCACACTCCTTCCTCCTGGGAGGAACAGGTCAGCACATTCCTGTCTCCAGCCAAGAGCGCAGTGATGTGTGCGCTGCTGCCGCCCAGGAGGCCCCGTGAAGACTCGGTGCCCGAGGATTTCATTGCTGCTGGTTGCACAGGAATCTTCTGCCTGGCAACTGCCAAAATTGCGGACTTCCGGAAGGAAAGCTGGTGTACAGAATAAATCACTTTGTCTAACATCCTTATCAGTTAGGTAACAGTTCAAATGCTGAGTCTCCAGACCACCAGCCAAGGGCCGACCTTGCAAATGGACCTTTCTGAAAATAGCGGTGTCTGGTCTGCTGTGTTAACTCCTTGTTTCATCACAAATGACCAAGTGGAGTTCACCCTAGGAATGGAAGGATACTATGCATCAGTGATTGTTTGAATCTGGATCCCCAAGTTGCTATGAATACCATCCAATCCCCTTTGCTGGCCCCAGCTCAACAAACTCTGGTCACCACCAAATTCCCTGCCAAGATTTCACCACCAGCCAAGGTCTTCTACTTGGTCTCTCTAAACACTGGGTGTTCATCAGTTCACCATGAGATGCAGGAGTCTTCAAACTAAACAATCTAGAGGGAAATAGTGCTGACCTTGTCCATAAACAGAGGTCTGTATTATATTTACAATGGGGGGTACCCACTTCCAGTCACCCAAACTGCTTGTTTCGTACTTGGGGGCCCCATCTTTCTCAATATTAAGACACCAGAGCAACGAATCAGAGCCTGCTGACGTCTCGTTCCCCAAGGGGAGGTAATAAAATAAAAATCATTCAGGTTAGTCATAGCAAAGGGTTTCTGGAGTTTAGAGATCATGACATTCCAGAGTCATGCAAATACAAACAAACTAGGAAGACAGAAAGAGGGATTTCTAGAAGCATCGCTGAGAGTTACGAATTGGCTTCCCCTTTAATATATTTGTGTACTTGCTTGTTAGGGCTGCCATGGCAATGTGTTGGCTTGGCCAAAAAGTCCAGTTAGTTTGTTCCATAAGACAAGGTCATATTTTCATTTTCACCAATAAGTTTATTGATTTGGATATTTTGAGTACGTCAGCTATCTCCCACTATTGGCTTCTAGTGCACAGAGGCCAGGGGTGCTGCTAAACATCTTCCGGTGCATAAGACAGCCCCACAGCAAAGAGTTATTTGGCCAAAATGTCAGTAGTACCAAGAATCTTCGCAAATCACTTTTGACATGTTTGATCAATCACAGCACCTCCTCCATACACTGAACCGATCTTTTTTTGTGTTTCAAGTGCATCTTTACCTTTACTGAAATAATAAAGCATAATGCGCCAAAAATGTTGCATATTTTCTTCCATCTTCAATATTAAAATGGCTGCACAAAAATTCAGTAATTTTGACTGTTTTAATACACACTGATATGACAGCTGTCACAATACAATCTAACAAAATCATTTCAAATGAAGTTAAAGACCACTAAAAGCACTCCTAGAGCCATCATTCAGAAAAAACTAAATGAACTCTTTGTCCAACCCAGTACCGCACATGGGGCAGCTTAAACAACAGCAGTGTTTTGTTTCACAATTCTGGAGGCTAGAAGTCCAAAGTTAAGGTGCTGGCAGGTTTGGTTCCTTCTGAGAGCTATGAGGAAAAGAACTGTCCCAGGCCTCTCTCCTTGATTTGTAGATGCACATCTTCAAGTTGACATGGTGTTGTGTCCAAATCTCTCCATTTTATAAGGACATGAGTCATGTGAGATGAGGGACCGTGCTACTGACCTCAGTTTAACTCAATGACCTGTGTAAAGGTCCCATCTTCAAATAAAGTCATATGTTGAGATGCTAGAGGTTAGGGATTTCAACATGTGAATTTGGGGGATACCATTCAAACCACAACAACTTAGAAGAATAGGTGAAAATCAGAATTACTTTCTAGTAACTTTTTGTGCAGGGTTGTGTTTCTTTGCAGGCTCTATTTGCACACACAAACGTCCAGGAATATTCGAGTTGTACAAAACAGAAGAGAGCAACGGGAGGGTGGAAAGAGGGGAGGGTAGAAAGAGAGGAGGGTCAGGAGGAAGAGAAGCTAGATGAAAAGGAGAAGAGAAGGAGGAAAAGGGGAAGGAGGAAAAGAAAGAGGAAGAGCAGTGAGCTACACCAGACCACCAAACCTACATCATTTTCTCCTAAGTTTGCTTAAAGTTCGGTTCACTACTAAACCCACTACAGCAGTGCGGAAGAGGTGCTCAGCATTACTACAACCACTCACAGCTCCCTGGTGTCTCACAGAGGTGTACCCCAAGTCTGGGAGATTCTGTGGGTCTGCCGCAGTGAGGCATCTGGGAGCAGAGGAGCGCAGAGCCCTGGCTCCCTGGGGTGCCGCACCAGTCCACCCGGTAAGAACTCCCTTGCCTGATACAATCATTACATACTTGCGTCTTTCATTTCTCCCTGCTTCCTGGAGCCGACTGGAGGTCTCAGTGCAGTGAGCCTGCTACAAAAGGAAGTATGACAAGAGCCCGTTGTGTTCACTCAGGCAGCACAGCCTCCCTAAAAAGAGGCATTGCTGAGTCAAAGGGAGAGAACTGGAGGGAGGATCTGGGCTCTGCAGCCTCCCAGGGCCTTCCAGCACCACGGCCAGCTGACCAAGCACACTGCCTTGCACGGTACGCACAATGCCAAATCACAGAAGGCAGGTGCATTTCCCCAGAGGCAGTGCGGAGACTGCAAAACAGCACCATGGTTTAAGCTGCAAAGAAGAGCAAAAGAGACAAAATGAACACACTTGTACAGGGGTTGTGGCTGGGATAAACTACAGGCCCAGCAACGGTGACCCCGAGTTGCAACTGCTGTTTTGGAGAGCTGGCGCCCCCAGCCCAGATCCGGTCAAATCTGCTAGGCAGCAGCAGCCCAGCTCCTCTGGTGATGCACAAACATCGACAGCCAATGATTAGGATTCTACAACCCAAACCAAATGAGACGGGGTCCTAGGAGAATGAGCTTGCTTTCTCATCAGAAGCCATATTATTGAGAATAGATAAGACGATAGGGTCACACAACCATGGGACTTATTCTCTACTGCCTACGACAGTCAACGGGAAGGAAAGCAGGTGTGTCTGCAGGCCCATTTAACCCTTTTACATGTAATTCTAGTTCTTCCCCTCATGAGTTCATTCGCTTTCCCAGTACACACTTCTAGATCATGCCCCACGATGAAGCTATCCAAACTACATATGACTACACCTTTCATTCCCATTCAGTTCATTTGCATGTTTTAGCTTCTTTTAATGTCTTTGGCATGGCAAACAGACCGAGATCCCAGAGTGACCAGGAAGAGTATTTAAACAGTGTAGCCTTTTACCTTACCCCTACTTGGTCAGTCTCGCTGTGTTCTTGGCTCACCCCCCATCTGTGGTCACAAGAATGCCGAACAGTGCCGTTCTGCTGGCTGCTGCTGCGTTTTGTCTCTCCGTTTGAGTCTCGTGAACCTGCTGGATGTGCTAGCATAATTCATGTGATTTCCACTAGCTGACCTTGCTGCCTGTACTCCTCCGCCTTTGGTTGACACTGCCCACTAATCAAAGCCCACCACTCGGTTTGTCTCATTCCAGAGCCTTGTCTCTAGAGGGCGGTGAGCTGGCTTATACCCAGGCCCACACCCAAAATAGGGCACACAGCACAGTTCTGGAAAGCAGCCCTGGCCTGGAAACAGGAAGCTTGGTTCTGGCCTCCCCTCCGCTGAGAAGGCAGCCTTGGGCAAGTCGTTTCTTCTCTCTGGGCCCCAGTCTCTGCTGTTCAAGGGGAGGACACACTGAATTCTCGGCCGCTCCATGAAGGCGTCCCAGGGTTCCCTGGCTTTCCTGTTGGACAAGAGGTCATACAGGATGGCCTTCTTCGGCGCAGGGCCAGCTTCACAACCCCCGACACCACTGCCCACACAACGTGCACACACCAGTTCTGACACTGTGGCTCCCAGCTATCAGCAGCACTAAGAGTCGGGGGCCTTGGGAAGCTCTCCTGTCTGGTTTCTCCATAATCGCTTGGCTATTTAGAACTTGCAGCCCCAGCAGCCCCAGGTAGGATTAGGACCCTAGCATCCAAATGTCCAGCCCTTTTAAGCTGTAAGAGACCACACCGGTCATCTGTAAGACACCAATAGGCACCCAGTGATCAGCAAACGTTTGTTGAATGAATAAACATTAAGCTTTTTCTACAGTCAAAGGAGTCACACAATGAACAAATCTCAGAAGCACTGAAATGCAGAAACCAATCCCTTCCATGGAACCGAAAACCTCAAACCAAAGCTGTGTAATGCCTGCAGTACACCAAATGATTGGGTGGCACTTTCCCGGAATCGTGTTACTTTTCAAAGCTGCGTTGTGGAACCACTAGTGCTGCAACACCCTTCCCTCGCCCTCACGCCAGATACCAAAGGTCCGTCGACGCAATGCTCGTGGGGAAGTCAGAGACGTGGAGGCAAACCCCAGCTCCTTCACTTACAAGTTCAGTGATTTAAGCTTCAGTGTCCTCTTCTGTCAATGGGGCAGAGTAAATTCCTCATTAGATGGTCGATCACATAAGAAACCTGTATCTCTAAAATTATTAAGAATAAGCAACCTGCTAACTGTTAGCTAATTAACAAAGCACTGTTGGATCATTCTTCTCATTTAATCCTATTTGGCAGGAATTATCATACTCATAGTCATTAACATGTAAGAAAAAGGAAACCCAGAGAAACTGAGTACCCCCCACCCCATTCTCACAACTGGTGAACTGCAGGACCAACAGTTGAACCCAGGTCAGGTGCACTTCCCAGCCTGGAAGATGTGCAGGAAGTGCAGGAAGTGCAGGAAGTCCACAAGTCCTGGCAGTGCGCCGGAAGAGTCCGACACACTTGGTCCTGGCCCCTCCCCACTCCTGCAGCAACAAGCAGAGGGGCAAGGCAGCGCTGCAGCTCCCCAAGGGCAGCTGGAGGGCATCAAAGAGCTTCTCAGCACCACGCACGTGGCAACTCCGCATAGTGTGTCTTCTGTTTAATGAAGCCAGCTTTGTAGGCCTTGTCCTCCATTTACCTCGATGCCGGCACTGCATTATTTCAGAGTGTCTTCTGCAATTCCTTCTATGAGGACATTAGCACCTAGAAGAGAAACTGGAGTCCAGACTAGGACAGGACAGAAAAGCAGCAGCGGTGTGTTTTGCCTCAGCCAGGAACATCCCTCTGACCACTCCTTCACCAGAAAGTGCTCAGGGCACTACTGTGCTGAGACCCTGGTCTCTCATCCCCCAAGAGTCTCAGAAACTCACCCCTTCCCTATGCTGGCCGCTCCCCAATAACTTAAAAGACTCGGCACAAGCTGCATTATAATGTAATTCATTTCCCAGTTCTAACCACGTAGAGCCTCCGCTCCGCACGTGCTGGCACGTCCGCCACTCAGAGGTGGCTGGCACCACAGCCCGCGTCAAAGGACCTGGAGGATTCTCTGGGCTAAGGCAGCCTTCACGCAGGTAAAGGTCTGACTGGTCAGGCTTTCAGACTGACTATACATGACTCAAGAAACAACAGTCTAGCAATCCCTATTGAGAAAGAAAGGGACACAAACTGTGGTCCACACATACAATGGAATATTATTCAGCCTTAAAGAGAAAGGAAATTCTGACACCTGCCACAGCATGAACCTTGGGGACATGTTCAGTGGAATCAGTCAGTCACAAAGAGACAAGATACCGCGTGTTGCCACTTGTACGAGGTGCTGAGAGTCAAGTTTATAGAGATACGAAGGGCAACGATGCTGCCAGGGGCTGGGGGGCAGGCGGAGAGGTTGCTGCCGGGCGGGTTTGGCTCCAGTGGGTAAGACGGAAGAGTACCGGAGAGGGTGGTGGTGACGGCTGCGCAGCCTTGCGAACGTGCCTAACACCACTGGTGCGAGCACTCGAAACGGGTAAGATGCTTTATGTCATGTGTATTTTACAGTTTTCAAAAATTGAAAAAGAAAGGAACAGCTTGAACACAAAGACTGTATTAGCACTCTATCATCAGAGCCAAAAGTACATTTCTGCCCAACCCCCAGTCTGCCTTCTGCTGAACAAAGCATCTTCTTGCTCTGCCACTACAAAGTAGCATTTTCTTATAAATCACGAGCTCAGGAAATTCGGCGACTTTCCACTCGCAGTCCATCCACAGAGACCACTGCGAGGCAGACAGGGCCAGCAGCAGCACCACGCAGTGAAGAGAACGCACCCCTGACAACCCAACAGCTCCCCCAAGTGGCCTCAGCAGCTCCCTGGGCAGAAACAGACTCCTCTGGTCAGTGGAACAGGTTTCTTTCCAAATTAAAAGCATAAATTTTGGCTGTTTTTTACAGTACCAACCTGAATATCGGGAGGGGGGGAATCCATTACAGAATCTATCTCCCATTTTAATTTCTTCCAAATGAAATGGAGACATTTCCCCCTGAATTTCAAAATGAAGATACCCATCTCATACAATAAGCAATTCCCAGGATCCAAAGGAATCAATTTTTTCATTATTTTTTCCCATTACCCCACTTGTTAGGATTTGTAAGAGTACACTCACCCATATATTGCCCTAAGAAACTTTTTTAAAGATACATACTTTCATCATTTAAATTTAATACTCTGGACCTAATTTACTTTGCAGCCAGACTTAAGAAAAACATGATGAAACTGCTTAACTGTTCTAGGAATTTTTTTTGTTTACAAGAGAGCCATTTTCAGAATTACCTGTTTTTTTAACTAATACACCCCTTTATCATGTTGTGATTCCACTGGACAACCAAGGGGATTTCACATGGATCTTACTCCTCAGAAAATCTGGCTTAGAGCCCTAGACCCGTGAAGTCCACACCTGCAAGCTATGCCTGGTGTTTCCTAGGGTCTACCAGAAGCTGAATGCTTATGCCCAAAATGGCAAGCATAAGCTAAGTGAAACCTCAAATGTTTTTACTTTTTGGATGGAATTTTATCAGTCAGTTTGGAAATGCTGCTATCTCACTCTGATTACAATGGTCCTTAATTTTCAAAATGAAAATAAAATTTTATTTGAAAAATCCAACTTATCAAATGAATTTTTTCAAAATAGGTTTGGCAACAAGTGATAAATATAATGGAAACCCCTGGTCTACACTCAAAGAATTAAAGACTGGGAGAGAAAAGGCAAAAATATTATCTATGGTTTTAGAGATAAAGAACAGAATGAGCAAACGTTTCATCCAAGATTTCTGATTTACAACTCCTAGGACTCTTCCCCTGGGTACCAGCTGCCTTGGAATACAGATCTGCCTGCTGGAGTCGAAGGCACACTCCTTGAAAACCACACAGTGCCCAAAAAACAATCACCGGGACAGAAAGACCTAGAAGAAAACAAGCCAAGGCCAATTACAGTGCCTTGGATTTGAATGACTACATGGTCATATAAAGAACTGCCAACCCACCAATGGAAACAATCTCCACAGAACATGTTTTCAGCACATTTACTTGTAACTGGAAGGCAGAGAGATTACGGGCCCTAACAGTCAGGCATCAACAATCAGACTTGGTATAAATGAATTAAAAAGTTTATTAGCCATACAAAAAAGCTGATTCCTTAAAATCAATTCTCGTTAAGTTCCCTGTAAAACAGTAAACTTACAGAAAATTTATTTCTCATGAACAGAAAATCACTATGCTTTTGGTCCAAGATATATTGGGTTTTTTTTCCTTCTTCAGATGACAGACAGATGGATGTAGCCAAATCTATGAACGAGTGTACTTGCCCCAAATGTGCAACATAAATACAGAAGCGATGAACAGAAGACTCATAACCAATACTGGAACAGGGCCACTGAAAATAAGAAGAAAAAGCATGCTTACTTTTAATGATCATACATTCCTGTACTTCTAATACTACACATTGCCTGGTGGGGAGAGGAGAGCACCTAAGAAGAACATTCAAGAATATTATTTACCTCATTTAAAATATTTCCGAAATTGTTATTGTGGGTATTTTGAAGACAGCATTGTAGTTATTTAGATAGGCAGAATCTTTACCTTTTAGTAAAACATAACTAAAATTACACAAATAAAATAATCTGAGGTCTTGAAGACATGATCTAATTTCACATATTCAGTATTTTCCATAATAAAAATTAGAAAAATTTCCCAAAACTCTTTAAGTGCAAATGATCCAATTATAAAACTATTTCAAAGTAAGATTCCTTTAAAGACAGCCTTCAATGTCTAGCTTCAATATACGAGGCTTGCAAAGATGAGAATAGTAAGTTACAAAGTGTTTCCAAATATATGATCCCATTGATAAACTACTCATGACCCAGGCAAAACAAATATTTATCTCATAAATAAGTAAAGCTGAGTCCAGAGAGATTATTACTTGCCTGAGAACACACAGCCAGAATGAAAGGAGAGATCTGAACTCAGGTTTCCTGATTTCATGTGTTTCTTGTTTTACTGCTTTAAGATTCCCATCTTCAAAGACCAAACATTTCAGGCAACATGTATTAAGTCTCATTCACACTTATGAGTTTATTACAGGAAGGAAATAGATTTCCCTCCCCGGCCCATGGGCCCCACCTTCCTGACTCTTTCTGCCAAAACCAGTTTTGGGAATTTGAGATGTCACTTCACCTCCCAGGTACAACTGGGGCATGCACAGTGAAAAAGACCCCAGAAATCTTTGCAACCAAGGCAGTGAATGAACCCAGCAGCACAGTGGAATAACAGAGTTCACTAGCGGACAATAAACAATGCATAGAAGTCAATGTCTTTGCTACTCTGTTTTGTCCTTTCAAAATCTGTACAATTACAGGAGTAAACAAATTTAAAAACACAAGGGAAGAGATCTGTCCCATGCTGCACTTCATCCAAGTCCCTACGTCACAGCAGCGTTAGAGCAACACCGGCCATGGAGCACAAAGCTGAGAGTGCAGCCCTCGGAGCCCAAGGGCCAGAGTGTGCAAACCAACCCTGCCACGCATGCGCTGTGACTGCGGCCCGTTTCCTACCTTCTCCACGCCTCGGTGTCCTCATCAGTAAAGCACAAATAATCACAGTACTTCTCTCCTAGGGTTACTAAGGTACTAAATAAATTAAAACACAACCAATGCAGGTTTATAATAAGCTCTCAGGAAATGCTATTTTCAAACTGAGAAAAATCCTAAACTCCTACAAAGAGCCAAGAACAAACTCTGAGATGTTACTTGACTGCTCCAAGACGTGGATTTGTGTATACAAATCCCCCACTGTATCCTTTTACTATCTCCCTGGTGTACCGACACCGCACTTCGAGACACTTCAGGAAACAGTCTTGAGCGATTCCTGGGACAGCTCCAGCGGTGGCCCCGAGCAAGCGGCACCACAGCAGAAGGCACAGGCCCGCACCAGCCAGGCTCACCCACAGCACAACAGCTTTTACCAGCTGCTCGAGGAGGGTTTGAAAGGAGTCTCCCACCCTGCAAACCCTGAAGAGCAGGGGCTTTAAGACTTCTCTCTGAATACTCAAAAAAAAAATCACCTTTAACAAAGACCAAGAGGTTGTCTGGATGCTGACGACTCATAAATCCGATGCCAAGAACTACTTCCTGAAGGCATTCTCACCTTACCACACAAGTCTTTAATTTGTGGTCCGAGCCAAACCATTGGTCAAGTTAATTAAACCAATCCAAATAAATCTAATTTTGTCTCTCTTCTACCGGACAGACAGATGGAAAACAGGATCAAATGTCAGAATTTCTGATCCCAGCCCTTGCTAGCTTATCTTTGACATAGCTTTGCCTTCTAAACCCGAGCTGCTCGACCTTCAGTGTGATGCGAGGAAGAGCTGCCGCCACTCCTCCCCACCCACTGGCCGGGGTGGGAGCAGCTGCGGACGGAGTCCTAGGGCCTGCCTGACCAGAAACCTGGGGGGTTAGGGCACCACACAGTACTAGAAACCCTGGAAAGTGAGGTGGGCCGGGCATGGGCACAGGCATCCCCCAGGTGCCCATTTCCCACCATCTGATGAGCACTCTGAGACCCAAGAACTTGGAAAGTGATACGTTTACCCTCCAGGGTTGACTCACCAACCACAAAAGGCAAGAAGGCCAGAGAACTTTTGGAAATACAACATAATGCAGAAACTTCCATGAGGCTGTAACAGTATCAGCTTATGCTTCCAGGAGAGCTTTGCAAAACCACCCAACCCCTATTCAAATGGTTACTCCTATGTCTCAGCGTGGGACAAGAACACGCACGCTGATGAAGAGCAATTTCGTCTAATGACGCGGTTTCCCCCCCAGTGCCCTCTGCTCCCATCAGTTACCCTGGCACAGCTACATGACGCTCTTCCCTTGCTCTCTCTCCACCCGCGAAGAGATGCCATGGCAGGCCCTAGGCTACGCGGGTGACATGGACAGACCAAGCCCAGCGCACCCAGCACCAGCGGAGCTGCGGTGCAGAGCGAACTTCAGCCCAGCCAAGCACCACGGGCGGCGGAGGACGCCAGCACCACCACACAGCCCTGCGGTGCCAGACGGAACACAAGGTCCGCTCCCCAGACTTACACTTTGAGGCCCGGTGAATCCTCCGTGTAGAAGCGCCACATCCCCCCAGTGCCCGCTGAGGTCGTGCGGCCCGCACTCCTTGTCCCACAGCTGGCATTTTTCCTGTTGAGGGGGAAAATATGTTACAAAGGGCCTTTTTTGGAAACCCTTATACTGGAATTATAACATAGGCTACCATCACACTGTTAAAGAACCAAAACAAGAGAAAACTTTTCCTTTGGTTGGTACACACCAAACTGTCTTCACACTACCATGAACTGAGCACCTGCCATATGCTAGGGCATGCGATAACCCTGGAAGACAGTTGCCATTTCTGTTTTATAAAAGAGGAAAATGAGGCCCACAAAAGGTTAAACAAAGTGCCTAAGGCCACATGGCCAACAGGCAGCCAGGCTGGGCTGAGGACCTACTTCTGACTCCAGAGCCCATGCAGCTGCCCAAACACAGGGGCAATACACCTGAACCATGTGTTTCAGTTTCTCTTCACACGAACTTCTGTGAAGTCAAGTAACAAAATCCTGCTTTAAAAGGCCCCGAATCTACATACAGCCGGCCTTTGAATGACATGGGTTTGGTTTCAGCTGTGTTGGTCCACTTACGCGGAGTTCTTTTTCCCCCCAGACCATAAATGCATTTTCTCTTCTTTATGATTTTCTTAATAACATTGTCTTTTCTCCAGCTTGCTTTACTGTAAGAACACAATGTGTTATATGTTAATCACCTCTGGTGTTAATAAGGCTTCTGGCCAACCATAGGTTAGTAGTAATTAAGGTTTTGGGGGAGTTAGAAGTTATTCATGGATTTTTGACTGTCCCTAACCTCCATGTTGTTCAAGGATCCACTGTAATCTGATTTTTAGATTACTCTAAAATGTTTAAAATTACTGTATTTACTATAAAAGAGACAAAAAAAAATATTAAGTTTTAACTATAACCCAGGTCCTGAAACGAAACACACGATTTACAAAGCCTTATTTGGTCATCCGTTTTCACCGTGGTGAGAGGCCGCAGGCCTTGGACAGAGGGGTAGGGGTGGAAATGCAGCACACGCCCCTCCGGAACGTGCCCCTCACCAGGAGACCAGGCCCGGGCAGACGGGCTGCGGGACGCAGGCGGTCCTGGCGCCCGGACGCAGCAGATAGCACCACACCGCCCGCCCCGACAGGCCCCGACAGGCCCGGGGAAGCCCTTCCCTCCTCTCCTCAGTCACTGCAGGGGGGGCCCAGCCCACAGCTGCTCTTCCACCGAGCACTACTCCCACCCCGCTTCTCATCTCGCCTTGGTGCTCCAGCCCCACAACAGGAGAGCGAGTGGTGCAAGGGGAGCAGTCCGTCACCACCTCAGACACCCTGGGTGAGGGGACAGGGACAGCCCTGTCCCATCGCTGTCCCTCATCGTTTCCCAAATCCCAGTACACCCTCTCCTACAATCCCATTCCTCTTATCTGTGGGCTACTGATTCTGGATTTCTGAAAAGAGAAGTTGCATACAGGGAGAAAACGGACAGGGAAGCCTTCTCCTCTCACTGCCCTCCCAAATCGGATCCTAACCCCCACCTCGCCTTGCCATGGCCTTTACCCCACACCCTAACACAGGAAGCACCAGTCCAGAGCTTGGGCAGCTTGCCCTGCTGCATGGGGTGGAAGAATGCAGTCATGGCTGCACCTCGGGTTCCAGGAAAAGACCTGTCTGAGTTCATGCTAGGACCCTGGGAGCAATCAGTGTCACACAGCGATTCGGGGCTACTGCTCTACAAAGTTCCTATTTCAGCTACTTTAATTATAGGTTATGTGGTGGCCTGGAAACATGTAACTCACCTGTATGACTGTTTGTGATAGAATGGGAAAACTGATTGTAAACTTCAGCAAACATACTGTACAGGGGCTTACAGAGTAATCCACACACCGGGAAGAGCTTTCATACAGAGATACACACATCATTTAGTCTGTGGGGGAGGTCCCTGAAATTTTCCTCCTTGTGCACGAAAGGGAACTTGGGCTGGTAAGTCACTGGCTGAACCAGGAGGACTGGGACCTGTGTGCTGCCCACTATTCCGGCAACTTCCCAACCCCAGGTCCTGTCTTCAAAGTCTCCTGGAACTACAGGAGGTCGAAAGGATTGGTCTGGCCTTTTTAAAGATTTCTTATACCTACTAGCACATGGAACGCAAAGAGGACTTGAAAGTCAGAAGCCCTAGAAATACCGAAAGTACTCAAAATACCTCCCATATCCCACCCCTCCCCCACCCACTGGGAAGTAGGCTGAGGTTAACGGAACCCATTTTAATCTCTATTTGGGGTCTATTTTACCCTTTTTTTCTGGCCACTGTGTAACTACCTCCCTCTTCCTACACCTTAACATGATTGTTTTCATAACTGACCTTTCATGTACTTTGTACTAACATGACGGCCTCCTGGCTTTCCTCAAAGCCAAGCTCATTCCCACCTCAGGGTCTTTACACTTAACCATTCCTTTCATCTAGGCGGGAGCCTACTCCTCCCCTGACCATTGCATAATTTCCTCCCTAGCTTCTTTCAGGTCTCCACTTAAAGGACACCTACTCTGAAAACCCTAGATAAAACAGCTACCTACATTCCCACCCCCTAACCCCACTGCTCTCTACCCCCACCCAGCCTTACTTTTCTTCATAGCTCTTCTTGCCTGAAATTTCATTATTTCTTTCTTTGCCAGTCTCCGACACTGGAATATAAAGTTCATTAGGTCAAACCCTGACTAGCTGCGCACAGATATCTGACCCTCTGAGCCAGAAAAGTAGCTGGCATGCTCCCTCAATAACTATTTGATGGCTATCTTACTATCCCTGGCTGTTCTCTCATTTTAACATCCCTGATTCCCAATAATCCTCCTTGAATGCTGCGGAGCTTTTTACAGCTTGACAGCTCATAATGCACTAGTGCTCCTTTTCCTCCTCATAGCAATCTTCTTCTATGTTACACTAAGAAGAGCAAGGGCTTCTCCACCCCTGACCTGACCTGACCTGACGTGAACTCTCTCACCGTGTCTTCTCCCAGGTACTGCTCTACTACAACGTGGAGAATGGAGAGAGAATGAGAAACCGCACACTGCATAATCCAAAGCATCATCTTCAACTTTTTAAACCATTAGCTTCGACTTCTTCAGAGAGACTTACAAAGCAGGGGTATATTCTCAGCCAACACCTATTCTGTTACAGGCATTACATAACACTTAAAGAGCACCAAAACGGTAGACAGGCACGCTACTGTCTCTCTCAACACACACACCCATGATCCATCTAGCTACATCAGTCCCAGCCAGACTGGACCCTAAATGCCATCAGCACCCACAACCTGAAAAGCTGCGTCTGTCCTCAAATGTTTAAGTTTCTCCATTTCCTCTGTGCAGCAGCTATTTCACTTTTATCAAGTAAATGTGTTATTTCATTATCTTTACATTTGGTAAATATGTGATTTCTCTTTTTTTCTTCTTCAAAAATTCTGAGATGGCCAGACTTCCCTGCCGTGGTGCTACCAGTTCTTATTAACCAGACCCACTTCCAAGGAGCCCTGCCTGCAGGGCATATTTTCCATCCCAGCACAAAGGAGCCATGAAATTCGGGATGGAAGCGGATAGCAACCCAAACCATATAACCTAAACCACAGCCTGGCATACTTTCCAGCGGGCCCATCCCAGCCTTCCCCTGAACATCTCAGTGACAAGGAACTCTCAATTGTTTGGGATAACCCTACCATCTCTCAGTTATATCAAAATGGCTTCCCTCTGAGCAGAAATCTGCCACCTGCAAGTTCAAACTGTAAGTTTTATATCTACCTACTGTAGCCAACAAGAATCTCACCATTCTTCACATCCTTAGGAACAGTTTTCATGTATCCCCTCAAGGTCTTACCCTCTCAGGCTAAAATCCCACTTGTTCCTTCAAAAGTCCCAAGACAGCAGTGTTGCTTGACTATTTCCTTCATTCACCATTTCCTGTGCCAAGCCTCACAGTAGCACAGAGATTGACTTGAGCTGTTTCTACCAAAGTCTAACACAGAAATAAATGCTGTTACCACGATATGAATTAAACGCTTTGAGAGCAAAAGGGAAAAGTAGCTACTTTTGGAGACAGGGAAGGCCTCAAGAGGAAATAACCTCTGAGTTTAGTCTTGAGAGAATAAATAGAAATTGTGTGAGTGTGTGTGGGGGGGGGATATTCATAAAACAGTAGTAAGTTCACTACTGCTGGATCATAGGAGAGAGGAAGAGAGAGAAAAGAGGCTGTTAGGCTGAAAAAAAAAAATGATCAACCTTGCTATCCTTTTGTCTAACAAAAAGAAACTCAGCAGATGAGTGACACAGGATGGACTGGCGTGGAAAAGACCAGGAGAGTAGAAGAGTTAGGGACAAAACGCCAAAGACTCAATGAGAGAAGCTGACAGCTAAACTGGGGCAGTACCGATGAAGACAGAAAGAAATGATGAGCAGGTTTTTGTGTGTAACTCAAATTCTGACAAATAGCTGGACAGAGAGGGTATAAGGAAAACTCAAGATGCAGCTGAAGTCATGGCTTTGGGTGACCAAGTGCACAGCAGTGCGGTATGGAAGTCAAGACACGTCACTGGGAGTGGGGCTGGGATGACAGGGCAAGTCATGTGAAATTGAGCGTGTATGGGACCTCCAGATAGAAATGTGAACGCAAAGCTCAGGGCAGAGACATCAGTTCAATGACATCAGTTTGCTCAGAGTTGTCTCTGACCCAATTCCAGTTCTAGTCTTTTTTTAAGTGGTAGCCATTACTCCCACGACTACGTCACTCAAGGCGCGTTCTGTCCCTGTAAACCTTAATATCCCGGTGCCTCCTTCTCAGAATCAGGGGATTCTTGGGCTCCATCTCTCCCGGCCCACAGCCAAGAGGATAGCAGGGATCCTTACCTCTGCCGGACCGTGGAACCAGCCGCCCGGGCGGCCACTGCTTTACTGGGAGAGCGTCCTGAGGAGCCCACGTTAGTGCCACTGGGGGTCGGACCAGGCTGTGGAGGGAGACAAGGAGACCAATGAGCGCCGCCCGCCGGCCCCCAGACCCCGAGTCCTGACAGCAAAGATGGGCACCTGCACGGGAGGGTGGGGAAAGCAAGGGAGCCTCGGAAGAAGGGCAAGGCGTAAGGGAGAATTCGGGGCGCCTGGGAGAGAAGGGGACTAAGGAGGAACGGCTGAGGTCGCCATACCATACTGGAAACTGGAGGGTGGCAGGGCACCGAAACAGACGGCTGGAAAGCACTGGAGCACTCAAAAGACCAGCGCCTGGAGAACCTGGTTCAGGAACTGGCTCAGGCCCCGCCCTCGGACCCGCTGGCCTGGTCTCTGACTCCAAGGACGCCTGGGTTGTCCTACTATATGCCTGTAAAAATTTGCTAGCGGCGGCTTGGTCGGCTGCTGTGTGGGAAGTGCAGACCTTCCGTCTTCTCCTTTAGATCACAGCGGCCTTCATAGAGTCCAATTTCTACCAAAAGGAGGATATGTATGTCCATGGTCAGACGAGAACTTTTCTCCGGCAGTTACTAGGCGCCCACGGATTTGCGCTGATGTGGCCTATGCAACGCAGTCGCCGCGGGGCGTAGTCAGGCGGGGACCAGCTAGGAGCCGGGGAAGGAGCCTGCGCGCAAGGCCCTAAGGGGGTGGGGAGCCGGCGAGAAATCCCGACCATGGGGGACCACAACGTTCAGGACAAAGGGGGTTCCCGCCCGTCTGTGCTGTTCCTGCACCCAGACCTGGGCGTGGGCGGCGCCGAGCGGCTGGTCCTGGACGCGGCGCTGGCGCTGCGGAAGCGCGGATGTGGTGTGAAGATCTGGACCGCCCACTACGACCCGGGCCACTGCTTCGCCGAAAGCCGCGAACTGCCGGTCCGCTGCGCCGGGGACTGGCTGCCTCGCAGCCTGGGCTGGGGCGGCCGCGGCGCCGCCGTCTGTGCCTACGTGCGCATGATCTTTCTGGCGCTCTACGTGCTGTTCCTCGGCGACGAGGAGTTCGACGTGGTCGTGTGCGACCAGGTGAGGTGACACGGCCGGTGCGTCGCCGCGCCTTGGTTTTTCACTGCGGAGGGCGCACTGCTTGACCTCTGATGACCTCTTCCGGTCTGCGGTTCGGAAATATTGGAGCTGATCTGGAGAGATCGAAGCTGGGAGTGATTGTAGTTCTCGAACTTCAGTGTGGACACATTTAAGTTGCACGTTACAGGGCCCCACCCTGAGAAGTTTTCATCCTTTCATCCAGGAGCCTGAGATGGGGCCCGAAATCTGCATTTTTTCCCTGGCACATGGGGTGATTCTGAAGCAGATGGGCCTTGGGGTTTGCTGTAAGAAACACAGGCATTAGAAGTCAGCCTTCAGTCACCTTTTATTTCTGAGTAACTCGTCTGTCTGCCTTCATTGCATTATTTCTGTTGACACTACTTCTAGGCCACGTGCATCACACTGTCTATAGCCTTTGCAGCCAGGTTCACCCCGCTCCTCAGCAGTGTCAGGTGTTCAAGAATCAAGCTAAACATGTCATGTCCCCTTTAAAAGTTTACGTGGCTCTTCATTAATCCTTGTTGAAAAGTTCAAATTCTTTTGCTTGGTAAAGAATCCCCACCTGGATCTGGGCTGTAACTCTTCCCCTCTCTCCCCCCCAAAAAACATTTTTATTTTAAAAAGTAACATTTACTAGGACTAAAAAGACAAATAGTATAAAAGAATAATGTAAAATCCCCATCCCAGTTCCTCTCCTTAAAGATAGCCACAGTTAACGGTTTCTCCTGTACCCTCGAAAAAATTGTGTATGGCTACAGCAGCATATCTACTATTGGACAACTTGCTGGGCCGGGGGGGGGGCTCCCCCACCAGAAATTTCTATATTAGAGATTAACTTCCTTCTTCTTAATGGCTGAAAAATCTGTTTTTTTAATGTACCATAATTTATTCATTCTTGGACACTAACATTTTGACCAGTGTTTTTTGTGACTAGATCAGTTTTGTAATGAACATCCTTGTACCTTTTTTTTTTTGTACTTCTGCAAGTACCTGTATGTCCTTTAGGTAACTCCCCAGAAATAAAATTGATAGGTCCAAGAGTTGTTCATTTTACATGTCAGTAGCTGTTGCCAGGTTCGCCTTCAACGGGCGTGTGTTACTCTGCTTTCCCATACACAGGACAGAGCCTCCGCGCTCCTGTGCACATTGAATGTTACCGACCGCTCCGATCTTTGCCGTGCTGCAGTGGGAAATGGCATCACATTTGTCTTGGTATTCCTTTAGCTATGACTTCTGAGTTACTTTTCATTGTCCTTCTTTGTGTGGGAGATACTTCATTTTCCAACCACCCTGCACATCTGACTAGTTAATAAACATGAGGCAGCTAAGACTGCAGCCGGTAGAGAAAAAGCTGAGCTTGGAAGTAGGGGAGACCTAGATTCAAATTCCATTTAGCTGCTACTTCCTCACTAAGTAGCTGTAGATAATGCCTCAGTATCCCTAAAGCTCACCTTCAGGTGTTAAATGAGCTGGAGATTAAGTGATTTGTAAAGTATCTAACAGGAAAGTCTAGTAGTGCCAGCATGTAGTTCATGCCCACTAATGATTATGATTAATATTTACTGAGCACATACTATATGCTAAATTCTTAAGCCTTTGACATACCCCATTGCATTTAATAATCACAAAAAGCATATGTGTTTTTGGTACTATAATCGTCACCATGTTACAGAAAAGGAAATCGAGGCCCAGAGAGGTGGATTACTTGATCGTGGTCACACGGCTAAGATTCAGACCCTGGCAATCTCGATTCCAGAGCCTGCACTCGAAACTATATAGTTCATTCAGTCCCTCAGGAGAAATACACTGGAGCTGCTGTGTCTGGCATGGTGGCCACTGGCCACAGTGGCCTTTGAGCACCTGACATATGGCTAGTCTGCACTGAGATGTGCTGTAAGTGTAAAATACACACCTGGCTTTAAATATTTAGTGTGGAAAAAAGTTAAAGTATCATTAAGTTTTTTAGCATTGGTCACATTTTGCAATGGTAAAATTTTAGATAAATAAAATATTAAATTTAATTTAACACTTTGAAAAATTGTAATGTGGTTACTAGACCTTTATCTCCATTGGACAATACTATTTTAGAGGAGATACTGCGCTTGCAGCTTTAAATATTCAGCACACATCCAGAAAGCGTCTGCCAGCCTTCAGTACTGGGTGAGCGTCCAGGAGCACAGAGCAGAACAGGCCGCTGCCCTCGAGGGGCCCACAGACCAGGAGGCAGGGTTGGTGTCTGTTCTTTTGATTTAGTTGAAGTTTAGGTGACCAGTCACTATATCTGTTGTCGATTTTTGCTTTGGCTAGGTGTCTGCTTGTATCCCAGTGTTCAAGCTGGCCAGACGGCGAAAGAAGATCTTGTTTTATTGTCACTTCCCAGATCTGCTGCTTACGAAGAGGGATTCTTTTCTTAAACGCCTGTACAGGGCCCCAATTGACTGGCTAGAAGAATACACCACAGGCATGGCCGACTGCATCTTGGTCAACAGCCGGTTCACAGCGGCCATATTTAAGGAAACATTTACGTCCCTGTCTCACAGAGAGCCCGATGTTCTCTACCCATCTCTGAATGTTACCAGCTTTGATTCAGCTGTCCCTGAAAAACTTGATGATCTGGTCCCCAAGGGAAAAAAGTTTCTCTTCCTCTCCATCAACAGATATGAAAGGAAGAAAAATCTGACTTTGGCACTGGAGGCTCTAGCAAAGCTGCGTGAAAGATTGACATCCCAAGACTGGGACAAGGTTCATCTGATCATGGCTGGTGGGTATGATGAGAGAGTCCTGGAGAACGTGGAACACTATCAGGAATTGAAGAAAATGGTCCAGCAGTTCGACCTTGACCAGTCTGTAACCTTCCTGCGGTCTTTCTCGGACAAACAGAAAATCTCCCTCCTCCACGGCTGCACATGCGTGATTTACACACCAAGCAATGAACACTTTGGCATCGTCCCTTTGGAGGCCATGTACATGCGGTGCCCAGTCGTTGCTGTTAATTCAGGGGGGCCCTTGGAGTCCGTTGTCCACAGTGTCACGGGGTTTCTTTGTGAGCCTGACCCAGCACGCTTCTCAGAAGCAATAGAAAAGTTCATCCATGAACCTTCCTTAAAAGCCACAATGGGGCTGGCTGGCAGAGCCAGGGTGGAGGAAAAGTTTTCCTCCGAAGCATTTACAGAACAGCTCTACCAGTATATCACCAAACTGCTGGTATAATCAGACTTTTTCAGGTCTTCATGCTACATTCATTAATACCATTTTTATAGATTGTATATTGTATACTCAGTTTTGAAACCATAAAAGAAACCTAGAATCTAGTGCAAAAGAGTATTTAAAAAATGAACTTAATTCTTGAATCTGAGCCACCTTCTTATATATGACTCCTTTCTGTCTACTTTTCAGAAAAGCAGTATCTTATACTATAATAATTCTGAGTCTTATCAGTGTTGATCAAAATATAATCCATAGCCCCGGCTGGTGTGGCTCAGTGGATTGAGCTCTAGCCTGTGAACTGAAAGGTCTCTGGTTCGATTCCTGGTTGGAGCATGTGCCTGGGTTGCAGGCCAGGTCTCCAAATGAGAGGCAACCGATTGATATTTCTCTCCCTCCCTTCCCTTCTCTCTAAAAATAAATAAAATATTTTTTAAAAAAGATGAGATATAATCCCATGTGTTAATTTTATTTTCACTAGATTATTGCTGTTCTGCCTATGAAAATGAGTCATATTGTGCCTTAATTGGTTTTGACACTGTGTGTCTTCATCCAAGTTTAAGAATTTGGCTTCATAGCAGACTGAGAACAGGGTCACTCTCGTTCCCAGAATCAATGCCCCTAAGTGTTCCTTGTCCTCTGCTGGGAAGTTCTGGTTAGTCTTAACCTTGGCCTGGGTCCACAGCAAGGATGTTCTGGGTTGTTGGGGGGGGGGGGGTGTTTTGTTTGTTTGTTTGTTTTTTAATAAAGATGATTTTATTGTATCATAGGAAAAGGCACTGATCCATACATAGATTAGGCAGCCGAGCCTGAAGTCGGAAACTGGGAGTACACTGGCTGTTGAAGTCACACATGCAGTGTGTGTATTGCTTAGGGTTTATTTTGTAGTGTCATCCGATTCGTCAGCTTTGTTAATATTTGTGTTGTATTAAGTAAGATCCTCCTAAGTGTGAGGCACAAATGCTTTTTACCCTGCAAGGCCCACCTCACGCCACTGCTGTGGGGCTTTCCCGACCCTCCACTCGCCTCCCAAAGTAGAAGTGGCCTTCCCCTTCCACATAGTGGACGCTTTTCAGGGCACTGACCAGTCTTACAGTCCATTATCCACCTGTTCATCTAAGTACAAGTAAACACAAAGCCCTTTTCCACAAACCTTTAAATTCATTTTTAGAAATTTAGCAAAGATCACTAGCCAATGGTTCTATGTTAAGCTACCGTAAGAGCACAGACCTGAGAGCCTTGGTCAAATTATTTAATCTCTGCCTCCGCTGCTTCATCTGTGAAGTGGGATAACTGTACTAGTCTACTTTCTCATAAGGTGGTTATGATGGATTACAATACCACAAAGGAGTTCTTTAAAATGAGAGTGCCAGATACGTGGAGTCTTACGGAATATGTTGAGTTTTTTTCCCTTTGGTATTGTGAAACCTTACCGTCGATTAGAGTAGGCCGCCCCCGTTCTGTGGCGTGGTGCATGTGATTCTCAGGGAACCGCAACCTGAGAAAGGCCTGGTGGCTCCGACCGCTGGTTTGGGACAGACAGACCCCATTCTGATCCGTACCTGATCGTGCTCTGACCTGCAGCTGGTGCTTACCCACTCCAAGCACTAAAACGTTTGCTTGTTTGACCGTTTTTTTGCAGATCCTTCCAAAACAGGCTACCTGGGTTCATGGGCCTTAAGTTCAACTTCCCCTTCGCTGTCTTAAGCCCTAGCAGGTGACAATAAGACGACAACTCTGGGAGAGATGCAGAGCCCTGCTGGCCGAGAGCTTCCAGCCTCTGGTGCACTGACCCCTGGCTCTTGGACCCAGGAAGGAACCTTGTCCACAGAAGGTGTTTACAGCTGTCAAAACTAAGCTGAAATTAGGGAAAATAGAAATATGGAACACTGAAGTGAATTGTCTGGACGTTATCAATAGTAATTCTAGCACTTAACTATGCTGGGCATGATGTAAGATGCATAGCAGGCGACTCACTGCATCCTAGCATTTGCCTGAGGGTAGGTGGTCTTCCCCATACGTATGAGCGTGGCTGAGTGCCTTGCCTCTGTCACACAGCCTTGGGAGGTGGGCAGTCTCAAGGCTCTCTGGTTCAAAAGTCCATCCACTTTTCCTTCCTTCACTCTGCATGGGTTCAGTCTCCTGTGTGTTGTTTCTTCAGGGAAACCCCATCCACAGCACTGAAGTTGGACCGTTCAGGTCCTCGGGTTTAGAAAGGCTTCACTATTCATTGTCCCTTTTCATCTTCGCAGCAATATTGGGAGGTGGGTATGATTATTCCCCATTTTATACACGAAGAAAGTTCAGAGGTGAAAGACTCACCCAAGAGCACACAACCAAAATGTGAGTGAGTCAGGGTCCCACCTGACCCATCCAGGACTGTGCCTACCAGAATTTCTCAGCCTGCGCTCTTTAGTGGCATAAATGTTCTTTAATACTTGATGAAATTCAAAAGTACAGCCTTGAGTCAGCGAAGTGAGGGGACATGCTGCTCATCTGTCTTCAGATTAGTACTCTGATCCTAAAAGATGCTAATGTCCCACACTCAGTCCCTGTGAGAATCACTGTCCTCCCTGCAGCAGACGTTGAGTCGTTGGAAGTCCTAGGAGTTATCAGGGTCATTTATTTGCACAAAGCAGAAATTCAGGCTAGCTTAAAAGGTTTTGAGTTGGGTGTTTGAAAGGATTCAAGCCAGAAAATGCAGTCATGCTCCAGCGCTCTATCTAGCCTTGTCAAGAGGACTAGGTTTTAGGCGGGGCTCACAGTAAGAGTGACCCCCACCTCGTCACCCAGAAATAGTACTACAAGCACATGCTGAAATACCTTGCAAGAAGCACTATCGCTAGGCCAGCCACAGAGGTCATCCGAGACAAACAGAGTCTCGAAGAGCTGCTCAGGCTGTGTGGGGGGGAGAGGAGCAGGGGGGATGTTGAGGTTGGACAGGAGGCGCAAGTGTAGCACAGGCGTGACTGACTTGTGGCCTGCCATCCCCCACCCCCAGAATGTGCCAGGCAGAATTGGAACAGTCTGCTAAGAGGATGACCTCAGACTGGCCTTTGGTTCTCTGTTAACACAGAATTCCAACTTTTGAGGTTTCCCGATGCTGATAACCCTGAAGTCTAAGTTTCCTCCTCTGCTAAATGGGTATAATCAGATCTAAGTAGCCCACCCCACAGGGTGTCTGTGAAGAATGGACAAATAAAAGAGTGCATCAGAGGCCCTGGCTGGTGTGGCTCAGTGGATGAGTGACAGCCTACGAACCAAAAGGTCTCTGGTTAGATTCTCAGTCAGGGCACATGCCTGGGCTGAGGGCCAGATCCCCAGTTAGGGGGCGCATGAGAGGCAACCACACATTGATGTTTCTCTCCCTCTGTCCTTCCCTTCCCCCATCTCTAAAAATACATAAATAAAATCTTTTAAATAAGAAAATAAATAAATGAGTACATGAGAGGCACTGAATCAGTATGTGAATGACCGAGACAGAGCCTGTGAAGCCGGTTTGGAAACTCAGTGTCGTGAACTTGTGAGGGATGAAGGCAGCCTTTCACGGGCCTGGATGGATCTCTCCCGTCTGTGGCCACCCAGCGAATGCAGCAGTGAGGGTGTGAGGCGGGGAAAGTCACGCCATGGGGATGTGGATAGATGGTCTGAACAACCCCGACAAGGAGTATTTCCCTCTAAGTGTGTGCATGGCTTAACTCAGTATCAAGAGGTTTCCCAACTGGCAAGACAGGGGTCCTGAAATAAGGATAAACAGGAGACCAAGCCAACACAATAGAGTCCCCAAACATCTGCATATAGGTAATCAAGTGATTATTGCCAAAGGTACTGAGGTAATTCAAAGGGGAAAAGATAGGCTTTTCAAGAAATGGTGCTGGAACACTTTAATATCATATGGAAAATAATGAACCTCAACCTTTAATTCAAACTTCGTACAAAAATGAACATGAAGTGAATCATAGGCTTAAACATAAAAGCTAGACTGCAGAACTTAGAGGAGAAGAAGAATGGAGAAAAATCTCCACAACCTCGGGGTAGGCAAAGATTTCTTAGAACACAAAAAGCGCAAAGCATAAGGAGAAAAAATGGTAAGTTGAATTTCATAAAAATTAAACACTGCTTTTCAAAGGACACTGTTTTTTTTTTTGTTTGTTTGTTTGTTTGCTTGCTTGCTTTTCAGTGAAAAGATAAGCCAGGCCTGACTGGTGTGGCTCACTTGGTTGGGTATCATCCTGCAAAGCAAAAGGTTGCTGGTTCAATACCCAGTCAGGGCACAGACCTAGGCTGCAGGTTTGCCCCCTGGTTGAGGCGCATATGAGAGGCAACCAATTAATATTTCTCCCTCACATCCATGTTTCTCTCCCTCTCTTCCTCCTTTCCCCTCTCTCTAAAAAAATTTAAAAATTAAAAAAATTTAAAAATATTTTTAAAGGTTTTATTTATTTATTTTTTAGAGAGGGAGGGAGGGAGGGAGAAAGATTGGGAGAGAAGCATAAATGTGTGGTTGCCTCTCCATGCCCCCACTGGGGACTTGGCCCACAACCCAGGCATGTGCCCCAGACTAGGAATTGAACCAGCAACCCTTTGGTTCACAGGTCGGTGCTCAATCCACTGAGCCACACCAGCCAGGGCATTTTGCCAGGGGAAAAAAAAAAAAAATTAAAAATTTTTAAAAAGACAAACCAGAATTGGAAAAAATACTCATCATTAGTATCTGTGATACAGACCTGCATCCAGGATATGTAAATAATCCTCACAACTCAAAAGAGGACAAGCAACCGAAATTTTTAATGAGCAAAATATATGAAAGGACCACTTCACAGAAGATACCTGAACAGCCAATAAGCACATGTTAAGATGCTCAACATCATTGGTCATCAAGGAAATGCAAATGAAACCCACAGGCCAAACTGTTGAGGAAAAAACTACCCAATCTATGTGGACAGAAAGCCGATCGTCGGTTGCCTGGGGCCCCGGGTGAGGGAGAGGCTGACAAGCACAGGGTACAGAGGCGTGTTCGCATGATGGACGTGTTTCACACCTTCGTCATGGTGGTGGCTAAACGGTGCAAAACTTGTCAGAACTAATGAAACATATGTTTAAGGTGAGTGCCCAGTATTGTGTGTAAATTATACCTCATAAAGCTGAAGGTCTTTTTAAAAATCACAGGTGGCTCACTCCCATTTTTATAGGAAAGCAAAGATTTTTTAAATGAATAAATGTCAAGATATATATGTGACTTATATAACTATAAAGGTTTGTAAGAATATATACGCAGGTGTAAAAGTCTTTTAAGTTAAAGCTGAGTGTGATTATCAGTATGGATTAAATTTTTCTTTTGTTTGTTTGTAGTTTTTTTACATTCCAGTAGTTGAATTTCTCATAAGAAAAAAAATTGGACATAAAAGGAAGTATAAAGTAATCTTACTGGTCACATACATTTTTACAACATAGTTTTGGACATTTGTGTTTCCAGCTCTTGCCATATTCATTTGGGATGTATAGTTTGTTCTAATTAATATATTTAGATTACTCCAAATTTTTGGTACTACAGAAGCCTAGATGAAAAATAATTGACTTTAAATTCTAAAAGCAAATATTTAACATTTTAAAAAGCAAATTTTAAAAAACATACAAAAGCCCTGGCTGGTGCCAGCCGGTGAACCTAAGGGTCACCGCTTCGATTCCCAATCTAGGGCACATACTAGGCTCCCTACCCAGTAGGGGGTGTGCGCGAAGCAACCACACGTTGATGTGTTTCTCCTCTTTCTCCTTCCCTTCCCCTCCCTAAAAATAAATAAATAAAGTCTAAAAAATATATAAGAAACTAAGTAGACATATGGAAAGGTTGCAAATTGCCTAGCAATACAGCAATATATATATATATATGTATATACGGTGATTTTTTTAAAAATCGCTGATGATGTTTATTTTCAAACCAAATTCCCATGTTGATCAGCTTGTTTTCAGGAAAACTGTGTGCCCTTTGCATTGTAGAGCCCAGAAACCTGACTTCATACTTCAATTCAATAGAGTAAATACAATATCATATGTCAGGGTGTATGTGTCACTAATTAAAATTGTTAACAAGGTAAACTGTATTAGTCAGGACTCTTGGTTGCAAGCCCGAGCTGGGTTTCTGACTAATACTGTTTGTAACTCTAAAAGGTTAAAAAGCAGAAAAAGAAAATGCTTCAGAAGCTACAGGAATAGATCGTGTCATTCAAGGAAAAGCCGCACCACCACCGAGCCAGGGAAGTGCAGGGATATGGCGAAACTTGAGGTTCGAATTGAACCAGGGATCGGAAAGCCACCAGAACAGCATTTTTTTTTTTAATATAAGAATTCATTTTGTACACTAGTATCTTCCTCTCGCCATGAAGATGACCTCCAATAGCAACCAAGACCTCCATCCTACTGTTTGTAAGAGGAACCAGCCCTCTTTCTCAGAGTTTGAAAAGACATCAGTGAAGAAGATTCGGATGTTTCCCCTTAAATTAATGAAGCAAGCCAAGGGGCGAGGTACTTCGGTTTCCCTGGCTCAGGTCACCTCCCATCAGCGATGGCCAGGATCCAGGATCACACGGAGCTGGGAGAAAGGAGCCCGGAGTGCACAGAGGAGGGAAAAGGAAGCAGCCCCCAGAAGGTGAGTCAGATACAGTACGCGTCCTCTCCAGCACTCAAAGTAGAGGTTAAAAACTTACACCCAAGGGGCCCTGGCAGACGCGCTCTCCCCTCTCACACACCTTTTCCCCTTGCTTCCCCTTCCGCATTAATTCTTGCTGTATCTGTCTAGGACCTGCCTTGGGCAATTGACTCGGACCAAAGAAATGAAACCGCTAACAGTTTAATACTCTTTGACTTGTATAATTCTACGTTGCTTGATGTTAGTATCCCCAGACCTTTTTGTTTACATTTGAATAATCATGTTTCACCTATGTTTTAATTTTGAATATTTCTTTGGGGTGGGGGGTTATCTAATTAATAAGCAGAGAAACTTTGGATTTAGGGGGTTTTCCTCACATCTATGAGTATTGGCCATTAATGCTTTATTAGACATTAATAAAGATTACTGGGGTTGCTCTTATATCTTTCTATAGATAGATAGATATCTTTTCCCTTACTTTTTTTCTTAGAAAAGACACTTTCTGTTCCCTCTTTATTCTTTTGATCTACACTGATGTATGCTATTATCCCATTGTTTCAATAAAAATAACTTTACCCTGGCCACTGTGGCTCAGTTGGTTGGGCATTCCCACAAAGCGGGTTGGGGGTTCTGTCCCTGGGGGGCACATACGAGAGACAACCAATTGATGTTTCCCTCTCTCTCTTTCACCTTCCCTTCCCCTCTCTCTAAAAATACATTTAAAAATTTTAAAAAAGTATATAAATAACTTACTTTCAAATACTTTAATCTTTTGGTTTCAATTTAGACAATGTATTTGCTGCAATTTTTTAGACTTATTTCAATACGATCAACTGGTCCCACTGCTTCCTACAAGTTCTTAGCTGCCCTTTGAGAGTCCCTGCTTTAGAATCATTGTCCTCTTCATGTGGAACATAGCTCTGAGCAACATTTTTTCACAGAGAATATACATTTGCATAATTTGCATAATTTCATCCCCATTGCCTTTACATACAAATAGCATGATTGTATCATATATATCATTCTTGAATCCTACGTTTTCCTTTTGAAGCTTTGCAAAGATTGTGTGTTGTGTATCACCTTCTAGAGCAGCTTTTCTGATAATCGTTCTGGGGAAATAAGCTGTAAAAGATGCTTTAGGAAAAAGGCTTCTGTGGTCAGATAAGTACAGGAAATGTTCCATACAACCAGAAACGGACCGGGCACAGTAGTGTAGGAAAGGCCGTGCGTGAGACATCCCGACGTAACGAAGACGCTTTAATTTTACTTCCAGTGTATCCAAGTTATTAGACCACAATAATATTGAAAGAAAGCAAATGACCAATAATATGGTAAGAGTTAGCATTCGCCGAGCCTTTATATAAGGCAGGCATTCTTCTGCAACTTATTCTTTTCTGTCAACTCATTTCTGGACCCTCACAGCAGCTCAGCATGATTGATAAAAGTTTTCAACCCATTTTAACACATGGGAAAATGGAAACACAAAGACCTTCAGAGAATAAGCTGGAAAACAGCGACTTCAAACCCGAGGAGTCAGCTCCTCAGGACTCACAGCCTCACAAGTTGGCAGGTAAGGGCGCCCGAAAGGCAACTTCTGTGTCTTTCCCAAGAATGAAAAACATAACAAGACATCTTATTGCCCCAGAAAGAAAGGGGAACTTTCCACCCAACAGGTCCCTGTAACAGAATTTGCCAGGGAATTATGGCAGAGGCACTTTGGGGGTCATCGGATTATCGCCAGCACAAGTGCTCAAACCCTGCCGTTGGCCAACGTCCAGGTCCCATCGCTGAAGGCTCATCACCCCATCAATGCAGCCTCCTGGGCTGACGGGCAAAAAACATCCAAATATTCATCACACATCTGTGCTGGGCAGATTATGCATTAGCAATTCAAATCTGGCCTGTGTGCGGGCAGTTCCTGAAAATGCGTCTGTTTGGGTGAGATGCCTCGTTGTCTGGGACGGATAATAAGGCAACTCGGTCCAATCTTGAAGAACAATCAGCCCATCTTTCGAAGGTGACTGGCTGTGTGTGTCCTTGCCCTGGCAGCGTTGGAACAATGGCCCCGTAATGCACTCGACTCAGCTGGCGATGAAGTCCCATCCTGATTAGTAGCCCTGGCTGATGTCAATCACCACAAGGTGCACCATTGTCCTCTGGTCCCCAACACAGTTTATTTACAGGAAAACAAAGGCTTTGGGGAGCTATGGCTGCTTCCCAGAGATTGCAAAATAGATTGAGCTGTCAAGCGCACAAAGTAGATGAAGATTAATGAGTTGTGCGGACAATAAATATGAGGAGATGACCATGAATATGCTAATGGGCATTATCCATATACACCATAATTGCTACCAAAATTAAAAGGTGGCATGAAGGAGGTGGGTCATGAGGTGACAGGGAGATAATCTTGGATGCTTGAGGCGCTCACCCCAGATAAGACCCTCTACAGGTTTCCTTTCCCCGATTAAACCATCCCCGAAGCATCATTGTTCACAAGCTGTCTGAATAGGTTCCTTTTAAACAGAGATGTAAGAGGTCGGGTATGGGGGTGGGTGAAGCTGGAAAAGTTACTTCAGGGAAAGGTGTAATTAGAATAAGAAAGGTGCTTATCAAAGACAAGAAGTGATCAGCTGTCAGGTTCCCTTCTGATCCCCAGGGACAGAACTGAGGAGGGATGTCACTTCAAACCTCAGGCCCCTTCCCACCCCAGAGCCACAAGGATTATCATAACTATGAGAATGTAATTTAGATCACTTGCGGGGAGGAGTGAGTGATGTTTTTCAAACTATTCTAATACTCTGATGATTTTTTAAAAAATAAACATCATAGAGCAATTTGAAGAAAGAAAATAATGTTTAAAAGGAGAATGACATTTTGTCTCCGTGGATGATTCCGTTTGGGAAACTCCATATCCCGTGGAATCCTGGCAGGGCTGTGGCACAACTGAGTCCCATCTGGGCTCCCAGCCTGTCGTCCTCTGACCCCGCCACCCCCTTTCTCCCTGTCCACCCTCATGTCTGTGGGTGGCGGTTAAGTTAGCATAGTGACACGCTGAAGTCACATTGGAAAGCCACAGGTACTAGAAAGAGAAGGGATTTCTTGTTTCATAGTTGATGGCCTCTGGAGGACCTGGGAACTTGGGCCTCATCCCCCGGATGTCTGTGGGGCATCACCCCCAGGTTGTAAGGACTCACCTTTGCTCCTTCAGGATAGAGACCAATCACATACTCTTGGCCTCCACCTGGTGAAGGGAAGCAGGATGAAGGCAGGTTTTCGGAAAGAGGGCGAAAGGGTGAAAAAGAGGAAGGGCAGCCGGGAGCAAGAAGGGGTCGCAGAGACGACCCGAGGCTGACTCTACGTGGGCTGAAATCCACCTAACAGGGGGGAAAAGAATTTGGTCTAAATCTATGAAACAACCTCACAGAAAGAAAGAAAAAGGTGCCACCGTCAGTAATTGTGCAAATTAGTGTCTGTCAAACTAAAGGCAAAGGACTGGCACGTAACACTTTATTCCAGCTGACAAGTTGTTTCCTGTGGGGCTGAGGGCTAACCGTCCTGAAGCCACTCTGCACGGAACCGGAATTGAACAATTAAACGTATGCGGAGAGCAGACAGCAGGAGGCAGCTTTCTCGTTGTTGGAGTGGGAGTTTACAGGCGAGCTGGCGGGTAAGGCCTGGAGTGATCCGTGTGGGAATGGATTAAGTCGGACACAGTGGTATGAATCCATGTTGAACTTAATACAAACATGGATGGTCTCCCATAGAAACGATTATAGCCATGTGTATATACACAGGTTAGCGCACACACGTATTGCCTCGCCTTCCTGGCCGGCAGGGCCTAGAAAATGGCAACCGCACTTCGGTAGCAACGCGCCCGGCACCCAAACCTTGGTTTCTAATCTCTGCTCCAACAAAAGGAACCAAGGCTTCCTAGGGAAATGGCTGCTTCTAGGGTGGCACAGGAAGGACACAAGAAACCAACCCTGAGAGCATCTCAACCTTGGATTTCCAGCCACAGGACTGTGAGACAGTAAGTGTCTGCTGTTTAAGTCCCCGGGTCTGTGGCACTTTGCTATGGCATCCAGAGCTGACTAATACAACAGGTTTTCAGGGAGCTATTCTTTAGGCGCTTGTCATGGTGTCCGTGGGATCTGTGAGGAAAGTCATCAACATTCAGAAACCACCTACCTTGAGCAGGGCCCATTTCTTGCTTAGGTGTCAGAGTCACTCACCTGGCTGTGGCTGTGTGTGGCAGAGGGTGCAGGGGAAGAGGGGCAGGGTTCCTGCTTTGCAATCCAGCAGCTCAGATTTTGAGTCTCTGCTCTGCCACTTTCTAGGTGGAGACACTGGGCAAGGGGACATTTCTGAGCCTCAGCTGTTCATGCTCCTCTTCCGCTCTCACACACCAGCTCCACGGAGCGCTTTCCACTCCGCACCTGTTGACGCATCTGTGAGCCCACGGACTGCATCCTCCTCATTCATCTCTGGACCAGTGCTCAGCACACAGCAAGCACTCAGAGATGTTTGGATACGTGTGTGCATGGGGATGGGACAGTTATGTGCCTTAGCGAATGCCCTCAGTTAATAAGAATTGCTAATTTAAAAAAACTTGTGTGATCTTGAAGCCAAAAAGACACGGATTCAAACCCTTCTCTGCCCTTTACTTAGCAGGGTGGCCCCTGAGCAAGCACTAACTATGCAGAGTCTCAGTTTTCTTTTGGAAAAGTAGGCTGGATAAAGAAGCAGACACTGTTAAGTGGCTGCCCAATGGATGTTCCCAACTCCCGTCTCTCTTCTCATCACAGCAGAGGCTAAAAAAGCTAAACACTCAGTTTCCCAGCCTGCCTTGTAGTAGTAGTGGCCACATAACTCCTTTCAGGCCATGGAGTTGAGAGGGGTAAGTGGGGTAAGTTTGCAGTTGAGCTCCTTGGAAAGACATCTTTTCCCTAAGGTAAGCACAGATAAAGAAAGGCTCTCACCACCAGCCCCTGCCCCACTTCCTGCCTTCAAACAGAGACCGGAGACTGAGACTCAATAGCCATCTTGCCATCATGAAGGTGTAAGTCCAAGAAAGGACTGCAGAGCAGAAGGCTGGATCCTTGATGCAACCATCAAACAGATGAATAAGGACAGCAGCATCCTGCTGCAGACATCCTGTTAAGGGTGAAAGTCCTAGTGGTTCACACCGCTGTGGGTTGGGCTTCTTGTTACTTGCAGCCTAGAACATCATAACTGATCAACTTGCCTCATATGGTCCCTGTGAGGACTGATTAGAACCCTCCATGTGCCTGGAGTGTGGTGAGCACTCAATGAATGGGAATTCCCTGTTCTGACCATGGAAGATAGCTCTGTTGTTAGGGAGCTCAGTGCAGTTAAGAAGACAGAGAAAGGGGTGAGGAAGAAGGGGTGAGGGAGGGAACAGCAGAGGGTAAAGGAGGGCACAGAGGATGTAGTGGGGAGGTGGACATGCGCAGAACTGCAGAACGGAGGGGGAATGAAAGAGGAAGGAAGAAAGAGAGGGCTTGGGGAGAGAAGAAGGAAAGGAGGGAAGAAGACAGAGAAGGGGGACCCTACTAATAACTGAAGCAGAAAGGCGATCACAGTAAGAGAACTCAAAGATTCTGAAGTTGATTGAAAGGAAATAAAGAACAGTATTGTTTCTTGTACACCTGGATTTCTGGCCTGAGACTCGTAACCACTGCATCGCGCTGCAGAATTTCTGTGAACATGTAACTCTATAATAAATGGGAAAGGCCCCAGTGCATGGTAGACACTTAGCAAATGTTTGCTGAATCGAATGGTTTCAGTTTGAAATTGGCAGCAGCAGAAGGAAGGGTCCAAAGGACCTGATTGGTTGCAGCCCATTTCCTCCTACCTGAGTGAATACAGGCCGTGAGATGAGAGCCTGGGCTCTTGCTGTGGGAAGGAGGATCCCGAAGGGGCCAGCTCTCCTTGCAAGAAGTAGTACTTGTAGTCACTTCACGAGAAGGTGCAGGGCAAGCCCTGCAGAGCCTGGCGGCTCACTTTCAGAAGGACTCTGCAGGGCAAGGAAGCACCGTGTGAGGAACAGAGGTGCCACGGCCACACTGGTCCGAGGTAAATAAACACCACCCACCAAAGCAGAGCGGATGCAAGCAGACTGGCTTTAAAATGTCTGCGTGGAAGGCATTTGAATACAGACAGTATCAGATGTGGACTTTTTATTGATTTTCTCCGTAATCACGGCAGATGGTGATGTCAGAGTATGTTCTTACTCCCAGGGGGTCTATGCTGAGCTATACAGGGATGCGCAGTCATGGCTGGAAGATCCTTTCATGTGGTTTTGCAAAATAATTTTAAAAGAAATGGAAAGCAAATAAAGCAGGTATGGGAAAGTGTTAAAGTGCGTAATAAACTTATTAAAATTGGTGAGCTTGATTTATTCATTTTGTGTTTCCCTTCAACCACTCACAACCCCTCACCCAAAACCATTCTCTAGTCTGCCTGGCACACGGGAGATGTTCAATATATTTGGGGAATTAACATTAAAAAATAAAATTCACTTTGGCTAACATCTGCGTAACTAAGTAAAGGCGTGGTTTCCAGCCATCCTCAAAGAAATATCCTCAACTAATTGCTTTCTTAAGTAAACATAACCTGCTTAAAACCATCACTGAACATAGATTTTTCCTTCCAGTCGAGGAGCAAACAAGAGCCTATTTGTCCTCTGTCCCAAGATGCTCCCGCCTGACCCCCATCCTCAGAAGTCAGACCCACCCCCCATACCCCACACCCCCTCCCCCAGGGCTGCGTTCCTGCTGCCCCACTTGCTCGCAGTCCCTTCCTCACCAACACCTTGGTAGCAAACTATGCGGCCAAAGGCAATTTGATGGAAAACAGTACATACGTTGTCCATTTTTAAAAACGTTTGAAAAGAACTGTCAATGGAAACCATTCCTTTGCAATTAGCTTGTAAAAAAATAATGAAAACATTTCCCAGGAAGCAATGAACTCTAGCTCACTGTTTAAAAATGAATTAGTTTTTTTTTTTATCCTCACCCAGGAACAGTTTTTCATTGCTTTTAGAGCAAGAGGAAGGGAGAGAGAAAGAAAAAGATCCACTGGCTGCCCGCTCCTACGTGCCCAGGCTGGGGAACGAACCCGCAGGCAGCCCAGGCACATGCCCTGACCGTGAGCCGAACGGCTACAGGATGATGCTCCAACAAACTGAGCCATGCCAGCCATGGCCCAATTAGATATTTTAAAAAACACTTTTCTTATTCCAAAGGAAATTTTGTCCATCATAGAAAAATCAGAAAATGAAGCCCTCCTGCCCCTGAGAAGACCGCCACATCGTTGTAGGTCCTTTTGTATTAAACAATAATAACAATAATTAAAAGTAATAGATAGTACCCACTGAGTGGGTGCTTGCTCTGTACCAGGCACATCGTAGTCCTCACAAGAATGTAAGATACAGATGGAGAAATTGGGGCTTAGGGAGGGCGTGGCCCTTGCCCAGATCACACAGCTGGTGAGGCCCCCAGGTCTGTCTACCCCCAAAGCCCAAACTTATAGCCATGGTTCTATACTCTCTTCCATACATTTCTGTCATTTTTACAAAAGCAAGGGTCTAACACACAGTCCCCTATTGTTGTATCATTACATTGCTTTCAGCTGGTGTTCATGTTCTACTGCTCCTGAGCAACTGACCACAAAGTCAGTGGCTTAAAACAGCGCACGTTTACTCTCCAGCACCACAACCTCACCACTGCAGGGCGTCCTGGGTTGGGGTCTCGCTAGGGATGGCCGGTCCTGTCTTGTCTGGGGGTGTCAGGCTGATAACCGAAGACCTTCCCTGGCCTGAGATCCCAAAGGTCTGAATATTGTAGCTTCCCTGTGCTGATCTCTAACCCACGTAAACCCCATAATTCTCCCAGAGCTGCTCTGTCCCCCACCCGGCATGCGAGAGACCTAGATCTGCGTGCAAGGATCAGACATGCACCCAGGAGCACTCCCTCTGCCTGTGTCTCTAGCCCGCTTGTCTGTCTGGTGCTGCCCCACCTCTTCCGTGCCACATGAGACATGGCACCATGGCAAAGGTGGATTCTCCAAGAGGCGTTAATAGTCTTTAATTCCTCCAAACTTAGCAAGTGGCTTCCTCTACATACAGTTTCTCTCTGAGGTTGAACCCCAAAGTAGGATGATGTGTTTGTTAGCTACTGCCACACTGATGCTGCATACCAAACCATCCCAAAACTCAGTGCCTTCCAACAGCAAGCATCTATTTTTTTCACTTCCAGTTCTGTGCTTTGGCTGAGGCAGCTCTGCTTCCGCTGAAGGGCAGCTGGGGTTGGCTCCCAGGTGTGGGTTAGATTCAGATTTGCTCCATGTGAGTCCATATTGTCCTTGGAGTGGCAGCGGTCAGAGACACATTCTTCTCTGGAAAATCAAAGCAACGCCAGAGAACATAAAAAACACACTGCCTCTCAAGACCTTGGCTCTTCCATTCACATCCCACTGGTCTAAACAAGCTCCTTGTTCAAGCCCAACGCCAGTGAGGCAGGAAAGAGGTTCTATCATTCTGTGTTCTCCGAAGTCCTAAGACAGAAGGAAAGAGTGACGTTCAGGGTGTACGAGAAAATCAGTGGAAGGAGAACCTCTCTTCCCAGGAGCCTTGAGAAGACTTCACAGATGAGGTGGCTTCTATTGCTGTTTTTTAAAAATAGCAGTTGTTTACCAAATGGCTCAAAGCGGAGGGACATTCCAGGCAGAAGCTGCAGGTTAAGGGACCAAGAAGTAGAGAGTGCGTGTTGAGCCACAACAGCCTGGTGTGATTGGAAATGAGCCTGCAGAGCGGGGCGGAGCCAAGTCTCAGAGAACTTTAGAAGCCAGGCTCTGGACTCTGAGGGCTGGGCTTTGTTCCAGAAGCCGGGGAGTGGAGAGGAATCCACGATGGAGGCCTGGCCACTCCTGCACGGGGCTGTCAAGCAGGAGGCGAACCTGGGTCTTCTCACCTCCAAAGCAATGCTCTTCCCATGAGGATCGCCCGCCCGACTTGGAGTCACGTGAGGCTCCAAATACCAACATGGCCTCCTCTGCCTCCCTCACGTTGAACATCCCCCCTACTTCCTCACCTTAATGGGGCGAGAATAAGGGAGGAGAGGCCGCTTTCAACAACCCTAGAAAAGGAACTGCCCCACTGCACGTGACCTACTTACAAACGCTGACGGCTGTAGACCATCACTACAAACGCCAGTCTTCCCCGTTTATTTTAGAGGGCGACTAGGAATGTTTGAGCAGCATGCAAATTTACAGTCAGAAAATATTAGCTCCTAAACACTGCCACCCTGTCCCCAAATCACCTCTTTAAATTCAGATTGTTGTCCCATTCCATCGTTTGCAATCAGAGTTTCCATCACAGACAGATTTTTACAGGTCAGCCTTCCACCAGGGATTTATTTGTGCCCATAAACAAAAATGATATTAATCGTGAACTATTTCTGATTCTTGGTTAACACTCTTAAACATCTTGCATCCCAGGGGACTCTTTGCCCTGTCGCATGAAGATGATATTTCAAGATTTATATTTCCCCAAAGAAGCGAGGAGATCATAAAACCTAATGTATTCCGTGGTTTGGAATGATAATTTGGCACAGAGGTGAGGGAATATTTCACTATGGATCATTACAACATCCATGTAAGTTGTTAATATACTACTTACTACTTCCCTTTAAATATTCACCCAGCTCCTGTTTATGGAACGGCTCCCAAGCCTGGTGTGGGCTATGGGTGGCATGTATATCAGGGACCCGGGACTACTGAAGACAAAGCAGTGGACAGCTCCCTGTCTTGAGGTAGGAGGGGTGTGGATGGAGATAGACGGGAAGAAGCTGTCAGAGGCAGAATGACCAGTCGTGGGCAGTGTGTGGGAGACCAGAGTGGGGAGAGCTCTGGCAAGAAGAAGGGGGACCAGGGCTGATGCTGGATGTGGCCATAGAGATGTCTGTCCTTGAAGACTGGGCACGCGCAGAGCCCGCATGCAGAGAGGATGAGGAAGAGGGTGGGAAAAGACGTACACAATGCAGGGAAGCTACCGGGATGGAGGATGATTCAGTTCAACCAACCTTTTCTGTGTATCTCTCTCTACCTTGATCCTATGCTTGAGTTGCTTCCAATCGAGTAACAGAGCAGAGAGGCACAGAGCAAAGTGTCTTCTGGGGGGACCTTTGTAAGGGAACCTGGCAGCAAAGATGAAGAAACCTTGAATTCTGTCCCTTGGGAAATGTCTCAGGCAGTTTCTCAAAATGAGAACACGTTTAGGGACAGCCTGTGAAATCAGGGTTCAAATCCCAGTGCTCCCCTCCCTAACGAGGTGACTTTCAGACCTGGATCTCTTCTCTGTGCTTCGATTCTCCAATCTGCAAAATGCAGATGATGTGACCCACCTCCTTGGGAATGCAGATTGGTGCAGCCACTGTGCAAAGCAGTATGGAGTAACCTGCAACAATTATAACCCAGAAATTCCACCTCTGGAAATATACCTGAAGAAACCTGAAACACTAATTTGAAAGGATGTATGCACCCTATGCTCACTGCAGCATTGTTTATAACAGCCAAGATTTGGAAGCAGCCCAAGTGCCCGTAAGTAGGTGAGTAGATAAAACAACTATGGTACATTCACACAATGGAATAGTACTCAGCTGTATAAAAAAGAGAGAGAGAGAGAAAATCTTATCTTTCACAGCAGCATGGATGGACCTGGAGAACATGATGCTAAGTGAAATAAGCCAGTCAGAGAAAGACAAGTACCATATGATCTCACTCATAGGTGGAATCTAATGAACAAAATAGAAACAAGATAGAAGCAGACTCATAGATAGAGAACAGACTAACAGCTGCCAGGAGGGAGTGGGGTTGCAGGGCTGGGTGAAAAAGGTGAGGGGATTAAGCAAAGGGGAAAAAAAGCCTCCTAAGCAACAGTGTGGTGATTACCAGGGGAGAGTGGGAGACAGAAGAGGGTACAGGGGGGATCAGTGGTGATGGAAGGAGACTTGACTTGGGGTGGTGAACACACAATACAATATACGGTGATGTGTTATAGGTACACCTGAAACCTATATAATTTTATTAACCAGTCACCCCAATAAATTCAATAAAAATTAGGAATAATAAGGAAAAAATATGCCCCCTCCCCTTGCGATGAGGATGACATAGGATAGCAAATGCACCGTACTTAGCAAAGAGCCTGGTGCAGAGGGAAGCTCAGTAAGTGTCGGTCTTTGCTGTCATTCTAAGGGAACTGCCCAAGGGCACAGATGCCAGGGTTCACTCATAGGCCCGGAGGAGCCATCCTGGTCTTCAAGAAAGGGAGAGCTGGACGGAGGTCTTCATTGCAGAGGGGCCTAGAGGCAGGGAGGCTGGTGCCCTAGCTGGGACAGGGCAGCAGGGTCACATCCTGAGCAGGCACAGCAGCCATGGAAGGCTTATCTGAAGGGGAGAAGAACTGCACCTGTATGAAACAGAGGAGGGGGGTGGAAATGGAGATCTTGGGAGAGTGGTTCGGGGGAGGGGGGCGATCACAGTTCCACGTGGGGTATTTTTGGATGCATTCTCCTTTCCTGTTGGGAACCGTTCTTCCTGGTTTCAGGAGTTGTAACCCCCCACCCCATGACTAAGGCTGAGTGAGCGACCTTCAGACTGTAAGCCACTAAGGAGACAAAGTTTATCTCCCTGGCAGGAGCGCTGCTTCTGCTTCATCCATAACTGGCCCCCAGTGCTTGGTCAGTTAGCCAATGATGGGTAAGATTCTCTCAAGGGAGGGGTTGCCTAAGCCAGGCACGGCCACTTGGAAGGCCCTCAAGGAAGGACTGCAGGGGGGCCAGCAGCAAAGAGGGGATGATGGACCCTCCCCGCCCTCCGCCTCCCCCCCCCCCCCCCCCCC
>PVKU01009950.1:0-56904 GCA_004027475.1 Anoura caudifer | reverse complement strand
GAGCTTCCTGGACTTCCTGGAAGTCTATTTCCTTTGCCAGATTGGGGAAGTTCTCCTTTATTATTTGTTCAAATAAGTTTTCCACTTGTTGCTCTTCCTCTTCCCCTTCTGGTACCCCTATAATTCAGATGTTGGGATGTTTCAAGATGTCCTGGAGGTTCCTAAGCCTCTCCTCATTTTTTTGAATTCTTGTTTCTTCATTCTTTTCTATTTGGTTGTTTGTTTCTTCCTTCTGGTCCACTCCATTGATTTGAGTCCCAGTTTTCCTCCCATCACTATTGGTTCCCTGTGAGTTTTTCTTCATTTCACTTATTGTAGCCTCCATTTGTTCCTCTAATTTTCGACCAAAATCAACCAATTCTGTGAGCTTCCTAATCACCAGAGCTTTGAGCTGTGCTTTTGATAGGTTGGCTACTAGTGCTATAAGCTCTGCATCTGATAGGTTGACCACTTCCTGGTCGCTCAGATGAATTAGCTCCGGGGCCCCTGTCTGTTCTCCCTGTTCATCCCTTGGGTTTTTTTGTTTTGTTTTGTTTTGTTTTGTTTTTGTCTTTTTGAAGCTGTTACGTAGTGAGAGGCGGAGCCTTAGGCATTCACCAGGGCAGGGTTGTGATGCTGGATGTGGGGGCTGGGTCCAAGAGGGAACAATAGCGCTTGCTCTGCGTTGTCTCCCAGATTCCAGTCCCTTCAGCCTCTTTCTGCTATCAAATTGGGCCCTTCTGGTGCTGATTTCCATGTGGGTGGGCCTATGCATGCTCCAGGACCCCGTGGGTTTCCCCAATGAACTCTCCTGTGAGGCTGGGACTCTCTCCCGGCACCTCAGCCCCTACAAGTATTTTTACTGGGTGCTTTTAGGTTTCACTTCCCAGCACTGGGGCCCTGCATCATGCTGTCTGTCCTGCTGCCCATTTTCGCCTGGTTTATCTGTGCACAAATGTGCGTCCTCGGTCCACTGCCTTGTGCACCCCACCTGACCTCCCCGCATTCAGCAACGCCGCCACCTGTGCACTTGGAGTAACTGTGTGCCTGAGAGCACCACCAGCTTATCCTGCTGCGATCCGACTCCGCAGCTGGTGGACTCTGCAGGCCGCTGACTCCGCCCCTCTTACCAGTCTGGGTGAATCATTGTTGTGGGACTCACGCACAATTCAATTTTCTCTCTGTCCTAGATGGATTTTCTTTTTTTTTTTTGGTTCTATATTTTTGTTGTCCTTAATCTTGGTTGTGAGAGGAGGCACAGCATGTCCAGCTACGCCTCCATCTTGGCCGGAAGTCCAATTTATGTTGTTTTATGCACAAAATAAAAAGTATGGCATGGTTGAACCTCTTCTGGTTCTCCTTCAAAACTATCCTGACACTTTACAAAAAGTTTTTTCTTTCATAGGTATAATGAAAATTTACTGTTTTTCCTCCTAGTGAGTTAATAATAAAGACTACCCTTTGTTGATTGCTTGTAACATAATTTGTAAGCTTTATCTTGTGGTATCTTCAAAATAAGGTAGATATAATATTCCTAATTTTCTTATGAGAAACTTGAGGTATAGACATGCCTAAGAGTGTATAGGTAAGAAAGGTGAATCAGTTTGTCTTAACAGCAGGTGTGTTTATTTATCCCTGTCCCATACTGTTTATGAACTTCAGTGTAAAAAGGTACCTGACTCTGCCAGAGACCACTACTAACTGCTGCAGCTGCAGCTGGGCATGTGCAAGGGGTTAGATGGGCCTCCCAACAGCCCAGTTGGTTTGACAAACTTGGCTGCCAGCCACTTATTATTGCAGTGTGGTTTCTCCCCTAGAAAAGCCTTCAGGGGGCTCCCAAAGGGGGCTGAGGGCAGAGGAGAGGGGTATGGCTCCCTTTCTCTGACTTTGCCCTGGACCTGACGTGGATCCTGGCTCCTGGGGTCTGCGGCATTATGAGTGAGACGGGACAAATTCACACAGACTACGGAGTCCTGTGGAGGAAAACGGATGGCTTAGCTTCTCTCTCAAGAGGAGAAAAAGCCTTGGGGTGCCTGGCCATCCTCTCAAGAGGAGAGCACCTTGACCTTTGCCTCGGCAGACTTTTATTGGGTTAAATTTTCACAGGAATACAGGGTGTATATGTAAAGCTCATCAATTATTGTCAGGCAGAAATAATCAAACAATAGATAATATTCAAAGAACTCTGAGGGTTTATTCTTAGTTAAAGGCACATAAAACTTTGGGGAACAAACTCATTTCCTGCTTGGACCCTTATCATTTAAATTGAGGGTATTAGCAAAGCATGTTTCACAGGATTTTATGCATTGTTTCTTAGACCTCCTGCCCTAGGGAACCCGCCCTTTCCAGCACAGGGCTGCACTGCCCTCAGTCATTGTTTCAGGCTTAAGTCAGGTAGGGGAAGTAAGGTAGCCAAGAGATTAGGAGACTTCTTGCAGACAGAATGAGGCCTCAGGCTATGTCAAAGCTGAGGGGTGAGGGCCCATCACCCCCTTTCTCCATAGCCCCCCAGGTCTTTCCCTGAGGGCCCTTTCACAACCATGCCTGTCATAGGTCATCCCTCTTTTGAGGAATTTTATCCATCATTGGCTAACCAGTCATCCGCCCGGGGCCAAGCAGGGTGAAGAGAAAGGGGGAAGAGGTGGTGCTCTGACAAGGAAGATAAGCTTTGTCTCCTAAGTGGTTTATGGTCCCAAGGTCCTTTACTCAGCCTTAGCCACAGGGGATTACAGCTGAAACCAGGCAGGGCAGTTTCCAACATGGACCCACTTTCTCCTCCCCATAGGGCTGCTTCAGCCCTAAACTCCTTAAACACTCACCCTTGACTTCCAACCAAGGTGGAGGCATATATGGACACACTGTGCCTCCTCTCACAACCAAGATTAAGGACAACAAAAATATAGAAACAAACAAACAAAAAAAAACCCCACACCCAGAACAGATAGAAAATTGAATTGTACCGAAGTCAGACAATGACTCACCCATACTGTAAGAGGGGTGGAGTCAGCAGCTGGTGGAGAGGGGTCTCGGCAGGAAAAGGCAGTGGCTGGTGGTCCTGGGCATGCAGGCAGCAGTTGGAACACCCCAGGCGCACAGGCAGCGGTTACCAAGCGCAGGGAGGCAACAAGCAGACCAAGTGAGGCGCACAAGGCAGCTGATCACGGTCACACATTCGAGCGCAGAAAAACCTGGGGAAACCGGGCAGCAGGACAGACTGCGCAGCGCAGGGCCCTGGCGCTGGGAGGTGGAGTCTAGAGGCACTGATTGAAAACACTTGTGGGGATTCAAGTGCTGGGAGAGAATCCCAGCCTCACAAGAGAGTTTGTTGGAGAGACCCACAGGGTTCTAGAATGTGCAAAGGCCCACCCACACAGAAGTCAGCACCAGAAGGGCCCAGTTTGCTTCAGGAAAGCAGCTCAGGGGACTGGAATCTGACAGAGAGCAGAGCAAGCGCCATTGTTCCCTCTCGGACTCTGCCCCCACATACAGATCACAACTCTGTGACTGAGTTGCCCCATCCTGGTGAACACCTAAGGCTCTGCCCCTCACTACGTAACAGCCAAGAAGAGACCAAAAAAAAAAACCCCCCAAAACCCCAAAACCAAAATTGGCTCAAATGGGAGAACAGATCAACGCCCCAGAGCTAATTCATCTAAGAGACCAAGAGATAGCTATCCTATCAGATGCACAGTTCAAAGCACTGGCCATCAGGATGCTCACAGAACTGGTTGATTTTGGTTGTAAATTAGATGAACAAATGAAGGCTACAATAAGTGACATGAAGGAAAACATACAGGGGACCAATAGTGATGGGAGGAAAATGGGGGCTCAAATCAATGGAGTGGACCAGAAGGAAGAAACAAACAACCAAATAGAGAAGAATGAAGAAATAAGAATTCAAAAAAAAATGAGGAGAGGCTTAGGAACCTCCAGGACATCTTGAAACATCCCAACATCTGAATTATAGGGGTACCAGAAGGGGAAGAGGAAGAGCAACAAATGGAAAACTTATTTGAACAAATAACAAAGGAGAACTTCCCCAATCTGGCAAAGGAAATAGACTTCCAGGAAGTCCAGGAAGCTCAGAGAGTCCCAAAGAAGGTGGACCCAAGGAGGAACACACCAAGGCACATCATAATTACATTGGCCAAGATTCAAATGAAGGAGAGAATTCTAGAAGCAGCAAGGGATAAGGGCACAGTCACCTACAAAGGAGTTCCCATCAGACTGTCAGCTGATTTCTCAAAAGAGACCTTCCAGGCAAGAAGGGGCTGGAAAGAAGTATTCCAAGTCATGAACATCAAGGACCTACATCCAAGATTGCTGTATCCAGCGAAGCTGTCATTTAGAATGGAAGGGAAGATAAAGTGCTTCTCAGATAAGGTCAAGTTAAAGGAGTTCATCATCACCAAGCCCTTAATATATGAAATGTTAAAGGGACTTGTCTAAGAAAAGGAAGATAAAAAATATGAACAGTAAAAAGACAGCAAGCTCACAGTTACTAACAACCACACATAAAACAAAAGCAAACAAGTAGACCAGGAGCAGAACTACAGAAATGGAGATCACATGGAAGGTTAGCAACAGGGGAGTGGGAGGAGAAGAGAGGGGGAAGAGGTACAGAGAATAAGTAGCATTGGTGGTGGGTAGAAAATAGACAGGGGGAGGGCAAGAATAGTGTGGGAAAAGTAGAAGCTAAAGAACTTATGACACATGGGCATGAACTAAAGGGGGGAATGTGGGTGGGAGGGGGTATGCAGGGTGGAGGGGAATGATGGGGAGAAATGAGACAACTGTAATAGCATAATTAATAAAATATAATTTAAAAATCGCTGAAGCTGAGTGATGAAAATATAACACATAATAAAAACTAAAAAATTTTCTTCACACAATAAAAAGTAAAAAATGTATTCTAGTCACCAATATAGACCAAATTCTGAACCATAAAGCACACCTTAACAAGTTTAAAAGAATAGAAACTATACAATATCTGTTCTCAGAAAATGATGGAATCAAACCAGAAATCAATAATAGAAAGATATCTGGAAAATCCCCAAATACTTGAAAAGTAAACAACATACTTCTAAATAACACATGGGTCAAAAAATGAATCTCAAGAAACATTAGAAGTATTTTGAACTAGATGAAATTATGTGCTTGAATTTATTAAAGTTAAAAACTTCTGCTCTGTGAAACATAATGTTGAGACAATGAAAAGACAAGCCACAGATTGAAAGAAAATATTTGCAAGACACATACAATAAAGGAGTATTATCCAAAATATACAAAGAACTTAAAACTCAATTGTAAGAAAACCAACTTGATTAAAAAATGGGCCAAAGAACTGATCCAACACCTCACCAAAAAACATACATACAAATAACAAGTAAATATATGAAAGATGTTCAACATCATGTGATTAGAGAACTGCAAATTAAAACAATGAGATACCACTACACATCTATTAGAAGGACCAAAATCCAGAATGATGATGACGCCAAATGGTAGTGAGGATGTGGAACAACAGGAACTCTCCTTCATTCCTGGAAGGAATGCAAAATGGTACAGCCACCTTGGAAGAGAGACTGGCAGTTTCTTACAAAACTAAACATATTCTTAACCATACAACCCAGCAGTGATATGCTCCTCACTATTTACCAACAGGAACTGAAAATTTGTGTTTACACAAAAACCTGCACATGGATGTTAATAACAGCTTTATTCGTAATTGCCAAAACTTGGAAGCAACCAAGATGCTTTTTTTGTCGGTGAATGTGCAAATAAACTGGTACATTCAGACAATGGAATATTATTTAGTACTAAAAAGAAATGAATTGTTAACCTTAAAAACACATAGAAGAACCTTAAAAATGCATATTCCTGAGAGAAATAAATCTGGCAAGCCTTCATATTGTATGATTCCAACTATATAATATTTTGGAAATGGTAAAACCATGGAGACAGTAAAAAGATAATTGATTGTAGGGGCAGTGGCAGTGTAGGGAGGCATGTATACGCTAAGCATAAATAGGAGGACTTTTAGGGCAATGAAATTATTCAGTATGATATTACAATGAAGAATACATTTTGTTATATATTTGTCGAAACCCAGGGAATGTAGAACAAGAGTGAATCCTAATGTGAACTATGGACTTTGGGTGATAATGGCAAGTCGATGTAAATTCATGGATTTGAACAAACGTACTATCCGGGTACAGGATGTGGAGAGTAGGGTTGGGCGTGTGCAGAGTGGATGGGGGTATATAGGACCTCTCTGTACTTTCCACTGAATCTTGTTGGGAATCTAAAAATGCCCTGAAAAATAAAGTTGATTAATTAGGAAATATATGTATATACATTCATTTATACAAGTGATAGTCCACTTCTAAGAGGGCTGAGGTAGAAATGAGGAAGCTACACAATCAAACAAATATGATGTGTATGAATCTCAGTTGGCTACATTTATTTTCTTTATACCAATTCCAATTCTAACTCCAGGGCCTAATCCTTCCTACTAGATGCATCATGGGCACTATTGCCCCCTGCCCCGCTGGGGTGTCATGGCACTCCAGAATGCTGATACAGAGCCCTAAGAATCGGAGAAGGGTCTCTACTCTCAGTTCATCACAGTAGCCACTGTCCTCCTCATTGTTCAAACCCGTAGTGTTTCCAGGTATGACACCTTTTGGCTTTGAGGTTACTTGGAGGACCCAGGAATCTTTTCTGAGGTTGGAAATTCCCTAATGGGGTCTCAGCCTCCCTCTTTTTCATACCTGATCAGATGATCAGGCTCCTGGGGCCTGGCTACCATCTCGTGGAAGCTGGAGCAGACTAAGACTGACATTTCACAGATCCGCAGACCTCCTTCCCTTCCCATCCATTGAGAGGGGCAAGGGAGGGGTCCTCCGTCTGTCTCAAAGGGCCTGCCCCTCCAGCATACTCACCATAATCCCTGCAGTAGTGACCTAGGTTGTGACAGCAGATACGCCTCTTAAGACTGCCTTGGTGCTCTGCTTCAAGAAAAGTCCAAGTGGGAAGACCCCGCAGTTTGACTTCCTAGTTTGACTTGGGCAAACTAGAAAAGGACTTGAAGGAAAAGGGTGTGGAGGAGAGGGGAGAAAGAGAAACAATCACTGCTACTTTTTGGACAGCTCATAGTGCCAGATGAGAACCAGGATGGGCCCTGGGGGGCTGCCATGAGAGGGGAGCAAACCCCATCTGCCTCTTTTCAAATGTCCTCACCTGAAGCTGCCCAGGAAGCCTCACACCCAGGGGCAGAGAACGGCAGTTCTGCTGACACTGCTGCCCTTCCAGTCTCTTTCCTTTGGGTTCACTCTGTGAAGTTCCCTATCCCTGCCCCTCCCCCACACCCACAGCAGCAGGAGCCATGGACTGCAGAGAGAGAGGTGTCCTTAGGCTAAAACTCGAGCCTTCTAGAGCTTCCTACAGTCCTACATACCTGCAGATGCATTTTGGCAGGTGGCTCTCTGGGGGCCACCAGGGGAGTGTGGCCCCATCAGCACTCAGGATGCACTGAAACCCCAGACCTTGCAGAGTTCCTGGCCTGGCATTCCTGAAGGCTCCCTGAGTGTGCGGCCCCAGGCCTGCAGCCACGGGACAGGTAGAGAGTTAAGCATTCTGTCCTTGAGACTTCACTCAGGTTCTGGGAACCAGACCTGATGGGAAATAGTTACACACACATTAACTGTGTAGTTATTTATAGCTGGGTCAATGGGACCAGCCTGAACTGCTCACCCCAGACCACCCAACATAGCTTTGATGCTCCAGGGACAGCTTGCCCAAGATGTCTCCCCAGATTCACCCACTCCTTTGTCTCCTCTCTCTTATACTCACCTTCAATGATCCTGCCTGCATGTGAAATAGAAACCCGGGAGGTCACAGTGCAGTGCTTTGGCCCGTCGTGCATACGCCACCTCCATGATTTTTCCCATATGTGTCTTCTATGATTTGTTAATGTTTCCTTACCATGAATTACATTTATTTTATTTCTTTTAACCTAAATAAATACCTCATTTTATTGTGCTTCACTTTGTTGCACTTCACAGATGTTGCATTTTTTACAAATTGAAGGCAAGACCCTCCACTGGCAAAAGGATTATAACTTGCTTTATTGTGATGCTCACTTTATTGCAGTGGCCTGGAACCAAACCCACAATATCCCTGAAGCAGACCTGCACCAATCCTTGTAAACACAAGGAATGGGAACATAAATACATACCTGCAACACCACCATCTTCAACACAGACCCGCCAAAATCACTCAGGGTGGAGAAGAGAGATCTGAGGTGGTATTTTAGGTCAAGCAGGCAGGACTGGAAGTGGTGACACCATTTCTGTCTATAGTCTAGTGTCCAGAACTCAGTCACAGGCTCCAACGAAGGGCCAGTGGCCTGGGAAATGTTCAGTTGTGTGCCCAGGAGCAGAAGTCAGCTGCATTGGTGTTCACTTAGGCAGACTCTGCCTCCCCAATGAGAAAGCATTAGAGTAGGGGTCAGAGGTCCCCTGTTAGTCACTGTTAGTATTCATAGCTCCCCAGGCCCTGGTTCCCTCCTTTGAATGATGTGAAAAACAACGCCAGCCTTGCCCATCTCACTGGGTGTGTTTAGGGACAAGTAACATCAGGATGTAGTTTATAAAAATTCTTGTTAAACTGAACTATAAAGGGCTTTGCCAGGAGTTACTGTTATTTCTGCAAAGTACTCAGGGGAATCTGACATTCAAAGTTCTCAGCTGTGTTTATCCAAATACTCCCACCTGAAGTCTCAGAATTCCATTTCACTTCTTTCCTTCTGGGGCCCTGATTATACATGTGTTATAGAAGGCCGTCATGAGTGAGAATCCAGCATTCTCTGATGCTCCACGATTATGATTAAGTCCTGAGCTGATTCTCTGCTCTATCTGCCCTTCAGTTACAGTCTCCTTAAATACTGCTGAGGAGGCCTTCTGGCTTTCCCATCTTGCCATGAGTTGGTGGGTGACCTTCTGTGCTGGTCATTCTCTCTCATCAATGATTCAACGGCTCTGAACAACAGTCATCCAATTCCATAGTCCTTCCAGTCAGCGTCCCCCTCATACCCTCCATGGGATCATTGTACCTGCTAGTGTGCCCCCTTCTACTGGTCTCTCACCCCAGTTTGCCACCAGTGAAAGTTTTAACAGTTGCATAGCTACAGCATGCAACTGTTAAAATGCCAGGGGCTATTTGTATTCCACCAACTACTAGTTATGGGGTCCTCGTTGCCAGCTCTCCAGCAAATGATCCATGTCCCAAATCATTTTTTAGAGTTGGCTTCCTAGGGCCCCTCCTACCACAGACTATCCTAGAGTGAGTTCCCATTCTGAGATGGAGAACTGCACGCTGCCCACCCATCCAGGGTTAGTTGGAAACTGTGGGAAATATACCTATAAGGGAATGAGAAAGGCAGGACTGGGGAGAGGGAGAGAAGCTGGCCCATGACGTGGTTACAGCTGAGGCCTCAGCACAACCTAGGAGAAACTCTGGAGTTAGAACGACCCTTTAGAACTGTTTTAAATGGAAACAAGGGCAGCGGGCCTTTGCCACCTCCCTACATCGGGTGCTGTGGGCTGCTGCTATCCAGGGGGCGAGTGGTTTCCCACAGCCAGGGCAATTCCCACTGAATACTGGTCAGCAACCAGCATTCTCAACAACTGGGGGATAGCTGTGTCCCCTGGAGAGAACATGAAGCCACAGAGCAAGGCTTCCAGCTCGTGGCCCATGTCTTCATATGACCACAGTCCCAGAGCTCACGCCACTTTCTACAGCAGCGCCTCCTCCTTTTGACCAGGAGACCTGGAGGTTAGTGTTCCTCTCTCTCATTTTAAAAATTTAATTTCTCTGCCTTTCTGGGGGAAGGGAACTTAGAAAAATGGATCTGGCTGCTCCCCCATGCCTCTTCAGAGCCCTGGGAAGCTAAGTGGGGCTGTCCCAGGACCTCTGTGTCCCTGCATCTCCTCCGTCCACTTTTACTCTGTGGCTCCCATTGCACGAGGACGTGAGAAACTCCTGTGCGTTACCAGAGTTCTGGAGAGAAAGAGGGAACGGAGCTTCTTGGCACTCAGATCTCCTAACTTACTACATCTCTTTCTGTAGCAAGTGGTAGCCACTAGCCACATGCATTTAAATTAAAATTAAATGTAATTGTATTTAAAACTCAGTTCTGCCTTGGCTGGTGTGGCTCAGTGGACTGAGCACCTGACTGTGAAGCAAAGGGTCGCTTGTTCCATTCCCAGGCAGGGCACATGCTTGGGTTGCAGGCCAGGTCCCCAGTACAGGGCCTCTGAGTGGCAACCACACACTGATGTTTCTCTCTCTCTTTTTCCCTCCCTTCCTCTCTCTCTAAAAATAAATAAGTAAAATCTTTAAAAAAATAATTTAAAAAACCCCTCAGTTCTTCAGTCACAGTAGCCACATTTCCGGGGCTCAACAGCCACACGCGGCTAGAGACTACTACATCGGGTGGCGCAGGCATGGAGTGTTTCTGTTACTGCAGAAAGTTCCTGTGGACAGCCCGCAACTATTGTTTTCCGTTCCATTTGGATCTAACATGGGTGGGAAAAGATGCCTTCTCCTCTGAGATCCCAACAGCCTCCAATTTTCTTGCTTTTTCTTCAACTATCTTTTGTTCCATAAGGCAGAGAAAATTTCCATCTCCTCTTGAGTGTGTGTGTGTGTGTGTGTGTGTGTGATATTGGTTAATATTTTATAACACCTCTCCCCCAGCTTTCCCATTCTTCTTCCTCTCCCATTATTTTCTCAGTGATATCTGTCATTAATCTGCTAGCCCTTCATCAGACTCATGAGAAGAGGAAGGGTTGTCCATACAATGATTTATTAAAAGTGTCCTATGAAAATGCAATTCCTTTTATTCTGTAGGAAGCTACTAATGAATATTGATTAATAGTTTTATTATTGCTATGAACATTAGATTTCATTGTTATGTAGCATGCATTTTTTTTTTACCATAACTGAGTTCTAATTTAAAAACAGGATTCTGGAATGTTGATCTGGCAAGTGAAAATCTGAGAAAAAAAAACCCTCATCTTAGCTCAGTGATCTTTTCAGAGGAAACATCAGTTACAAAGAAATTGGTACACATCTAGCAGAGGGGGAGGAGGGCTGGAGGAGGAGGGAGGGAGGTTCCGCAGTCGTACACTGGCGTGCCCCGCTGTTGGCTGTCAGGAGCAGTTTTATGAAGGCTGTGCTATCACAGCGCTGCCTGTTTGTGTTCTCTCTCTCACACAAAGAAAGGACAGATGCAAGAGAGATATGAAGAGGAAATGAGAAGGGCAGAAATAGACCCCCACCCCCACCCCAGGGGAGCTGTAAGTAGGCAGCTCTTGGAGAGAAATCAGACTTGAATGTGAGCTCCCGGAAGGAATTGTGATGTCAGCCTTCCCTCCTGCTTCTGGATGCTGGAGGTGTTCATATTCCTTGAAATGTATCATATATTTTCTTCCAGTTATAAAAGTAGCACATGCTCATTTTAGGTAACATAGAAAATATAGATAGATGTGAAGAAGAAGAAAAGCAAAATTAACCTCTATCCAGAGATAACCACTATTATAATTTCATTCTGTTTCATTACACACACATTTTTAAATTATAACATAATTGGAAATATACTATAAATATATTATTTTGGTCCTTTTCTTGTTTTATATTACATCATGAATATTTTCTTATTTCATTAAGAATTGTTTTAAAATATCATTTTTAATGACCATATAATATTCCATCTTATAAACACACGATAATTCATTTAACCATTCCCCTGTTATCGAACTTTTAAGTACTTTTTTCTCTTATAAATAGCAAGACAATGAACATTTGTTTACCTCCACTTATCATAGATCTTTATAAGTGGAAATTCTACATCAAAGAGCATGAATTTTTATACACGTTTTGATGCACCAAAACTCCAATTGTAGATGAGGTTAAGCTGTTTCCTACAGCTAATATGAGCTGCATGCAAATCAAATAAAACCATTTTTCAGTGTCCTGAACATTAAGGCAGTTACAGAATCTGCCAGTTATTATTTTATTGCTTTTCAGCTCCGAATTCACCCTTTCTGACTGCTCTGTGAAAATGGAGCCAGAAGCTATAAACATTTTTCCGTTTCTAACTGGCATTAAAGCTTTGTCAGTAGAGGACTCTAGAGAGACACTGCAGAGGAAAGAATTTCGCTTTCTGGTTCCCGAGTGCTTGTTAAACAGATTCCTGAAGCAGGCACAGCTTCTCCACTCCAAGGCTCCTGTCGCACCCAAGACAGCCAGATTACCCTGGCACCATGGCCTGGCAGTTTTGTAGTTGAGTGCCCACAGTGACACCTCACCATGGGCTGCTTTCCCCAGCACCATAGAGGGTGATTCCTGGCAAGTTCTGGGGCTGCAGCATCTCAGCAACCCTGCCATCCTGTTTTCCATGGCAGCACGAAGGGTAGCAGCTGGTCCTTCTATTTCCATTCCTATATTCTTTAGAGTTCTCTTTATTTCTTACTAGCCAGTTCCCTGTTACTCCAACCCACTATTATAGTTCATAATTGTTTGTATTAAATTTCACCTGTTCAAATCGCTGTGTGGTTTCTCTTTTTTTGATCCCACACTGACTGATCCAGGGCTAGGCTACACTGATCTCTCTCATTGGTAGTGCCGGCTAGATCTCCACTCTGACCAAGCCCCAAATATTCTATGTTGCCTGATTTAAAGAATTAAAACTCTGACTTAAATGTCCTCTTAAGCTTTCAGGTTGAAAGCCCTATTGGTATCTAATTCAGGAGGCAAAGTACAGGCGCTACTGAACTGTTGCTTCTTCCTTTTTCTGATGGCCTCTACTCAGCAGCCACCAGGTTCAGTCAATCACTCCTCCATTTCTTCTCTCCTTGTTAATTACAGGGAATTAAGTATTGTCTCTGTGGATGTCTCTCCATTCCCCTCTCCCTATTTCAGGCATGTACTCAACATACGGCAATACATGCTTGCTGTCACCAGGTGATTCTTATCTCTGCATATTGCTCCTCTACTCAAAATCATTGCATCTGAGTTAACAGTCTGCAGCCATGACCTTGGGTGATTAACGATCTCGTGGACTAATGGAGGTGATTTATTTTCCCTTCCCTATTATCTCCTACAGCTACCAGCAAATGAGGCTACCATATTTGCTGGTAAACAAGAGATACCAAGAATAACTGTTATTCTGCTCCATTGAGTGTAAAAGGAAACCCTTAGTTTAAGGATATTTGAACAGCTATTAATAAATTCCTCCTTCTCTGCTTCCTGAAATTACACACATCCTTCAAGATCTGAATTTTGTGTCAGTGTTTCAGTAGTGCTTTCGCTCAGTTCATCAGTGGCAATGAGTCCCTTCTTTGCTCTGTGCCCTAATTGTGCTTATACCTTGGCTGTAGACCAGATAGAAGATTGGGATGAAATCAAGTTTCCCATCAGATTGTGAATTCCTACTGAGAAGGTACCACATCTTGTTCATTCCTGTGTTGACTCATAAGTGCCCGATTAATGAATGTTATATTGTTACATTAACAGTAATAAAAACACTGAATAGCAGGCAAGTGGTTCTCAAACTTTAGCTTTATCAAAATCCCTGGGCAAGAGGAGGGAGGCTCGTTCAAGCAGATTCCTGGGACCACCCATAGAGTTTCTAGTTCAGTAAGACTGCGGTGGGGTCCCTAAATACTCATTTTTAACAAGATCCCAGTTGAGGCTGAAGCTACTGGTCAGGGACCACATTTTGAAACCCACTAGGCTACCCCACCCCTGTCCTTTTCAACATTCCCCCAGTGTGCTTCTGCAGGGCTCAGATCAACCCCAGGTGCGAGAACTCCCAGGTGCGAGAACTCCCAGGTGCACTTTCCCCAGAGCAGCGCCTGCTGCAGAATCATAGATCCTTGACACATGAGAGAAACTTCAGCGTTTTCTCTTTATTCCAGTTTGAATCTAAAGCAGGAGTCTTTTTGACCATCACACGGTCCTCCATTCCTGAAATTTCCTCCTCTGGAACAGTTCTCTGCCCCTCAAGTTTTGACACTCTCAGAGCGGGACGTGAACACCTGGCTGCCTCTAGCCAGCTCGAGATGAAGGTGATGTCAGCTGACCACCCCCAGGGACCGTTGCCTGGGAAGCGGGCTCCTCAGGGAAATCTCCTTTGTTTTGAAATTCTCACTCACCTATTCCCGAGTCATTCTACGTCCCCAAAGGGCTTAGTATTCTAACAGTCGGGGTTTGAACTTGGGTTTGACTTGGGGACTTCGATGGATCGTGGTCCCTCACTAAGAGCCAAGCACCTCCCCCTTCCTCCCCGCTCGCAGCGGTAGCTTTTTTCAGGTCCTTCCCGCTGGCTCCTGCAGTGGGCGTACCCGCCCCAGGCCAGCCCCGGAGGAGTTCCTGCTCAGGGCGGCAAAAGTGGGACCCCCTCTTGGCGAGAGACAGTCTCGCCGGGGGAGAAATAGGGTGACCCGCACTTGCTCTCAGCCGGAGGGACCGTGGGGCGCAGGCACCGCGGAGGGGGCCCTCTGCCTGGGCTTGGGAATCAGAACGCTGGGTCCTGGTCTGACAGTCTGTTCCTGTGTGACCTCGGGCAAGTTACTAACTCCCTCTGACACCTCGGGAAATGCAACGTTAGTGTGGCGATTTAACAAGAAAATTCATTTAATGCGCTTTCCACCAGCCTGGTACAAAACAGTGTTCTAAGTGATCGTTGCTGTTATTACGTTTGGATCCATTGCCTTCCATTTGAGTCTAGCATTTTCTCATCTGATGAGGGATGTTTACAGGAAGGAGCCGGGGCTCAAAATTCTGCAAGTAGGAGGCTGGCAGATGAGGGAGGAAGCAACGAGAATTTAGTGAATACCATGTGCCATTTGCTTTATAGACACTGTTTGCTATAATTCTTCGAGTAAAGTAGAGGAAATACAAGAGAACTTTCCTGTTTTACAGATGGGGAATGATGTGTGGGGAAGTTAAATGACCTGCCATGGCTAGCATATGGCAGAGCTTGTGTTTGAACCCAGGAGTTGAAAAGCTGTGATGCTCTTCATAGTGGCATCGTGTGGAAGCCAGGTTACCAGCAAACTCTGGGTAACGGGTACCTGGGGGAAGGCAAAGGGAACTTGGATCTTGAAGGACACTGTCCCCAATGGGCTGCTTCAGAGACACAGGCAGCCCAGAGACTGCTTAGCCCACACACAGCCCAGCAAGCCACCTCTCTCTGCCCCCGAAATTATATGCCAGTTCTGCTGATAACAGATGGGTATACTATTTGATTGAGGTAAAGCATAATAGTCTGGTTCCAGGCTGCCTGAGTGTGCACCCCAGCTCTGCCACTGAAAACCTCTGAGCCTTTGGGCAAGTTCCATAACTGTTCTAGGCCTCAGTTTCCTATCTGTTATGGGAAAATAATAACACCTCCTAGGATTGCTATGGGCTTAAATAAGTTTTATTTGTGAGGCCCTTAGCAGTGCTGGCATAGAGGAAGCAAAGGTCAGGGTTATGGGGCTGTACTTGACATATTGAGGTTTGCTTTGGCTTGGTTTTGCTAGTAGCCAACCTGGCAAACTTGAGGAGTCATTTCCTGTCTCTGGTCACTAAGCATGAGCACTGCTCTGTGCTCCTGACATACAACCTATATTGCTCCTACTCACACTGGAAAATGGGTGCTGGTATTGTTCCCATTTCACAGTGGGGACACCAAATCTCCAAGAGGTGAAGTGATGTACCCAACATCACAGGACAAGGAGAGGTAAAGCTAGGACTCAGAGTCCTTTCTTGGACATAATTCCATGACAAAGTTCTTTGGGTAAAACAACAGTTTGGCTCAGGGTGGGGGAGGTAGGGAAGGGCCTGGAACCTGTGATATCTGCCTTCTACCCACCTCTCCCCTGGCAATTCAAAGACCCTCTAGCTCAGGAGAACATGGAACACTTTCCTAATGCATCTTATTTTATTTAGCCACAACGTATATTTTTTCCTTCATCTCCATGCTCAGTGTAGACACCTGACTCCGAAATAAAGTATAACACCCTGAATTGCTACTTTTCTTTTAGACAATCTTTCTGTCTGGAATGTCTGGCTCTCTGCCCCTCCCATTTCAACAATAATTAGAATACCTAATATTTATTGAGAGTATCTATGCTAGACACTAGAAGAAATTCTTTGAAACATTAACTCATTTAGGCTCCCAAATAACCCTATGAGATTGGAACTATTTTTGTCTCTATTTTACCAAGATTTTTCTACTCTGCATGTCGCTCCTTTTGCTAAATTGCATCCTAAACACATGTTATTTTCAGCTCTGTTGTTTCTTCCTTCCTTTCTTTTTATGTGTACCTTTCTTATCCACCCTTCTCTGTTACTTACTAGCTTTTTCACCCTGGCCACATTATTTTAGAAAGGCCTAATGTGAGGCTACAATGAGACAGTGCTTGTAAAATGCTTAGCTTGGTGTGGGGCATGCTAAGTGCTCAATAAATGGTAGTTTCTATCATTACATTGTTAATAAGAACTGGCTAATAACCTCTAAATGCTTTTGCCTCCTTTTTTTTTTTTTTTTTTTTTTTTGCTCCCTGGCACCCAGCCTTGCCTATTCTTAGCAAAATTCTGCTCATTGACTGATATTTACCTGAACACTGGGGCACACATATTACCATCTTGACTGTGGAGAGGAGGCAGCTGAGATGCGGAGCGCTTTCTGGCCCCAGGCCCAAGCCTGGACTTTGCCCAGGTTTCCTTTCAGAGGGCCACCCTGTGGCTGGCTGTCACAACCCACAGCCCTATGTGCTTTGCTCATATGACTGTGATTCCCACCCCCGGCCCTGCAGGTGATGCGGGAAGAGTCCAGAACACAGACAACATAAAAGAACAAAGGCACCCACCACCCACCCAGGGATTCTGAAGACAGTGCCCCTATTAGTTTCCCAGGGCTGCCTAATGGAAAACCACAAACTGAGTGGCTTAAAACAACAGAAATTTATTCTCACAGTTCTGGATGCCAGAAATCTGAAAGCAAGATGTCAGGAGGGTTGGTTCCTTCTGGAGACTCTGAGGGAGAGCCTGCCCCACACCTCTCTCCAAATCCAGGTGGTAGCCAGCAGTCCTTGGCACTCCTTGGTTTATAGCTGCATCACTCCAATCCCTGTCTCCAATCATCACAGGGCCTTCTTCCCTGTGTGTCTCTGCGTGTCCCCTCCTCTTTTTCTAAGGACAGCAGTCATTGCATTTAGGGCCCAGCCTACTCCAGGATGATCTCATCTCAACTACTTATATCTGCAAGCCCCTATTCCCAAATAAGGTCACATTCTGAGGTCCTGGGTAGATACGAATTCTGGGGGACATTCTTCATCCCACTACACTCCCCATCCCACCAGAGGGGTGGCTGCTTTTCCTAGGGTGTGGTCCTGGTTCCTCATGGAGAGATGTATGTGTGCTCTGCAAAGCGGACACTGCACTTAGAGTCAAAGACACATAGACTCTATCCACTGAGCCATCTTGCCGGGCTCAAACATCATGTGTGAGTTGACCCACCTCTATCATTCACGGAGAGAGGGCAGAGTGGTATTAGGGATAAAAATGGAAAAGAAAACAGCACAGTGTCACCAATTTGGCCCTCATTTCAGATATTTCTGCCTAACTCTCACAGTGCTGGCAGGAGGGCCTCCCAATGACACTTTGAGAAAATGCTGGACAGTGTTTAAGGATATTTGTAAAAGTTCACCAAAGCCAGACCTAGCGGGAACCTGTTTAAATTCACTAAAGTGCAGGCTGTGGAGAAAATATAAAGAAGTCTGTCTTGGCTTGAAAGATTTTAAAATACTGAGTTTTCAAAATGCTGCCTGAATATTTGAGGTTTATAACTAAGTCCTCTTGGCCTTCTATGTTCTCTGAGAAAATCCTGATTTCAAATATTCCACCCATTGTGCAAGCAACAGATGTATATTTGTCAGACTGCTCTCCCTATTTGGGGGCCTGAAAAAAGGTACCCCAGTCTTAGCACATAGTCCTTTATTAAACAAATTGGGCACCTACTACGTGCGAGCACTGGGGAGCCAGTGAGGCTGTTTGGCATACCCCAAGGAGCTCAGTCAGTCTCCAGTTGAGTGGAGCCTGGCAAAGAGGGAGCCCTCTGGGAGCTCAGAGGGTGTGTGAGGGACAGGAGTGATGCTCCAGTCTGGAGGGCAGGGGAAGCTTTCCTGAAGAGAGAGTGAATGGCCTGTACAGGAAGAAGAACTCACATGAGTGGACATGGCATGTGGGCAGCCCTCACACTGGCGTAGTTCTCCACTAACCAGGGGCTGGCAGGAGTGGGACAGAGCTACTCCTTGTTACCTAGCAGGAACACTGACCATGAACAAGCTGCAGCAGAGGCTGCGGCTGAGCCTTCCCCTGTCACCCACACCCCACCCCTTCCAGACTTAGGGAAAGCCAGAGTTAAGCTTTGCAGCCAGGCCATGGGGGAGGGCTTGGAGTGGAAAGGAGTGGGTGGCGGCATCCAGGACTAGCAGGTCTGGCTTTGTCACATGCACCTCCGCGCTCCCCGCCACCCACCTCCCTTCCAGAATATTGTAGAGTTGACCGTGTGACATTCTAAAAGGATCCACAGTCTGGAAATATTTGCTTGCTCAGATGTCCCTCCACAACCTCATCCCCCTCAGTTTCTCATTTTGCCCCCCACAGCCACTGCCACCTGAACTAGGTGGCAAAACCGTGGTGGCCTGGTGCACCCAGATCACTTGGCACGGCTGGTTAGAATGTGAATTTTGGGGTCCTACCCTTCAAGGCTATCTTTTGACTTTCATGGGCCCTGGGCATGCCTACCTTCTTCCATTGAAAGTATTAAAAATTATATTACCACTACATTGGCACAAAGAGCATAATCCAGGTTAGATTATGTTCATTTATTCTCATTTTAAAGGAAATTAACACCTTTTTGTTTATTTTATTTTTTTAAAGATTTTATTTATTTTATCTTTAGAGGGGAAGGGAAGGAGAGAGGGAGAGAAACATCAATGTGTGGTTGCCTCTCATGCGTCCCCTGCTGGGAACTGGCCTGCAACCCAGGCATGTGCCCTGACTGGAATCGAACTGCGATCCTTTGGTTCGCAGGCCCACGCTCAATCCACTGAGCTACACCAGCCAGGGCTAAAACCTTTTTGTAAGCACATAAAATATTGGGTGCTTTGGGCTTTGTGCCTACTGTGCTTGGGGCGATAGGTCAGCTCTGCCACCCCTGTGTTCAGTGGGCATGCTGCCATGGGGAGAGTAGTCAGGATGTGAAGGCAGAGGCAGAGAGGAAACCAGACACACACCTGGCTTATTTGAGAAAATGGACTAGGATAAGGATTCTAGTTTTGGGGGTAGGACAGAGGCAGAGTTGGCAATATCATCTCTGAGAGACACAGTCCCTGGAGCAATGCATGTTTGCACACAGAAACCAATATTTACACAGACTTTCTGAGGTCAACCAAGAGTCTTTGGGTCCAGGGCAGCAAGCTATACCCAGGAAAAGAGAAGTAATAAGCCAGGACCCCCTCCCTGCCACACCGCAGGCTCCCTGCTCTTGGGCTCCAGAATTCAGGTCACAACGTTCAGCAGCTTTGTGGGTTAATCAGAAGGCGATGCTGTTCAGGCCCTAACCGTGACCTAACTATCTGCCGGCAGCACAGTTTCCATGGGGAAATGCAAGCTTGCTTCCACCGCAGACTTCTAAGAGGAAATTGCAGCACACAGAGTTTGTAATTTGGGGGTTGGTTGTCCTGACTATAGTCCATTTTAATGAGCTCAACGGTAAGAACAGACAAAGCAGTCTTTTCCCAGCCTTTTCTTGCATCTTGGCTCTGAGGTTAAGTGTTCCCCACCTCCAAACCCAGGTGTCCTGCAAACATGTTTTTTATAGTAACTGGGTGGATTAATTAGAGTTCATGACAGCAATTCGTCCAGCTTCCACAGAATCTGCTTTTGCTTGGAGAGAAAAAGAAAAGGCTTTAATTAATTCTGAATTAAAGTAACTAGGAAAAGATTTTCCATCTACCAAGCGGAGAAAGCAAACTGAAAAATAAGCTAACCGTAGAAACCAGGATTTAAAGTTTCACACACTTGGTTAGCTCAAATTATTAATGTTGATCTTACATAGAAGTAACCATTTTACACTAAGTCAATTAAACTATAAAAGCAAAAGATCATTTCATTAAAGTAAGAATGCCTGGTCATTGAATGAAAAGAATATAACTATGCAGAATAATATGCACGTGTGCATTCATCCAAGCTATCGCTTAGGACTTAAGCTCCCCTTGGTGACAGGACAGAGGCTGCTGCGGCAAAGCAGCCGTGGAAAAGGACTGCTTCCTTTGTGTCCTCCCAGGTGCGTGCTACCTGCTGCACAGGTGCTGTTTCACTTAATTTTATCTTGTGAACAACCCCGTGGGAGAATCTCATTTTGTGAATAAGAAGCTGAGCTTCCAAAAGCTACAGTTATTATTATTATTATTACTCTTATTACTACTACTACTACTCTTTCTTTCTTTCTTTCTTTCTTTCTTTCTTTCTTTCTTTCTTTCTTTCTTTCTTTCTTTCTTAAATTTGAGGGGAGAGGGGAGGGAATTTCAGGGGAAAAGGGGAAGGGTTTAGAGCAACAAGTCCTACTACCATTTCTGCTGAGATAGAGTTTTTTTTCCTGGATAGTCCAAAATTTGTTTCCTGAAAGCTAGGGAATGAACAGGGTTTCATCCTGTCTAGAAATTTCCTGCTTGACAATCCACACAGTTCTCATGTTTGAAGGGAGAGCTACACAGTTGTTTTTCCTGACTTGTCAGCTGGGTCTCTGGAACAATGTCATTGAAGGAAGTGTGACCTTCCTTTACATTTTTCAGTGGGGCATTACCCTGAAATCTAATCAACTCTCTCTAGGGTTTCGACCAGAGAAACCTGGACTCCTGGGAAAGGAAGGATACACACTGAACTCTGCTTAGCATTTGTCCAGCCCGTTGGTTTGATTTGTTCGAGCTGCACTGAGTTGCTTAAACAATAAACATTTCTTTCTCACAGTTCTGGAGACTAAGAAGTATAAGATCAAGATGCTGGCAGATTCTGTGTCTTTTGAGAACCCACATCTTAATTCATCTTAATTCAGCTGTTATTTTGCTGTGTCCTCAGGTGGTGGAAGGGGTAAGAGTTCTCTCTGGGGTCTCTTTTCCAGTTTTAATTTAAATTTTTTTTATTTTTAAATTACAGTTCACATTTCATATTCTTTTGTATTAGTTTCAGGTTTAGAGCATAACGGTTAGACATTTACATAACTTACATAGTGATCCCCTCAATAAATCTGGTATTCACCTGGCACCATACATTACAATATTATTGGCTATATTCATCGTGCTGTATTTTCCATCCCTGTGTCTATTTGGTAACCACCAATCTGTACTTCTTAATCCCTTCACTTTCTTCCGATCGCCCCAAACTCTCCCATCTGACAGTTCTCAGTTTGTTCTCTGTATTTGAGTTAGTTCCTGTCTTGTTTTTCTGTTCATTTTGTTCTTTAGATCCCACATATATAAGGAATCATATGGTATTTGTCTTTCTCTGTCTGACTTATTTTACTTAGTATAATGCCATCTAGGTCCATCCATGTTGCCACAATTGGTAAGACTTTATTCTTTCTTATGGCTGAGTAATATTCCACTGCATGTATGTACCACTTCTTTTTTAAAATATTTTTATTTTAAAAGATGTTTTATTTTTTATTTTTGCCTATTAACTTTATTTATTTATTAGTTTGTTGATTATGCTATTACAGTTGTCCTGATTTTTCCCCTTTGTCCCCCTTCCACCCAGCATGCCCCACTCCCTCAGGCTATCCCCCCACCATTGTTTATGTCCCTGGGTCATGTATATAAGTTCTTTGGCTACTGTTTCCTATACTGTACTTTACATCCCCTTGTAAAGGTATTCTGTACCTTTACAATCTGTAGCCTGTAGTCACAGGCTATTCTGTAACTACCTATTTGTACTTCTTAATGCCCTCACTTCTTCACCCACTACCCTACAGCAGCCTCCCATCTGACAACCATCAAAAAGCTCTCCTCATCCATAATTCTGTCTCTGTTCTTCTTGTTTGCTTAGTATGTTTTTTAGATTCAATTGTTGATAGATATGAATTTATTGCCATTTAATTGTTCATACTTTTGATCTTCTTCTTTTTCTTAAATAAGTACCTTTAACATTTCATATAATAATGGTTCAGTGACGATGAACTCCTTTAGTTTTACCTTGTCTGGGAAGCTCTCTATTTGCTTTTCGATTCTAAATGATAGCTTTGCTGGGTAGAGTAATCTTGGCTGTAGGTCCCTGCTTTTCATGACTTTGAATATTTCTTGCCAATCCTTTCTAGCCTGCAAAGTTTCTTTTGAGAATTCAACTGACAGTCTTACGGGAACTCTCCTGTAGATAACTAACTGCTTTTCTCTTGTTGCTTTTAAAATTCTCTCTTTTTTAAAAATATATTTTATTGATTATGCTATTATAGTTGTCCCATTTCCCCCTTCATTCCTCTCCACCATGCATATCCCCTCCCACCCACATTCCTCCTCTTTAGTTCATGTCCATGTGTCATAAGTTCTTTAGCTTCTACATTTCCCACACTATTCTTGCCCTCCCCCTGTCTATTTTCTACCTACCATCTGTGCTACTTATTCTCTGTACCTTTTCCCCCTCTTTCTTCCTCCCACTCCCCTGTTGCTAACCCTCCATGTGATCTCCATTTCTGTGGTTCTGTTCCTGTTCTAGCTGTTTGCTTAGTTTGCTTTTCTTTTAGGTGTGGTTGTTAATATCTGTGAGTTTGCTGTCTTTTTACTGTCATATTTTTTATCTTCTTTTTCTTAGATAAGTTCCTTTAACATTTCATATAATAAGGGCTTCGTGATAATGAACTCCTTGAACTTGACCTTATCTGAGAAGCACTTTATTTTCGCTTTCATTCTAAATGAAAGCTTTGCTGGATAGAGCAATCTTGGATGTAGGTCCTTGCCTTTCATGACTTGGAATACTTCTTTCCAGCCCCTTCTTGCCTGGAAGGTCTCTTTTGAGAAATCAGCTGACAGTCTGATGGGAACTCCTTTGTAGGTGACTGTCCCCTTATCTCTAGCTGCTTCAAGAATTCTCTCCTTCGTTTTAATCTTGGCTAATGTAATGATGATGTGCCTTGGTGTGTTCCTCCTTGGGTCCACCTTCTTTGGGACTCTCTGAGCTTCCTGGACTTCCTGGAAGTCTGTTTCCTTTGCCAGGTTGGGGAAGTTCTTCTTTATTATTTGTTCAAATAAGTTTTCCACTTGTTGCTCTTCCTCTTCCCCTTCTGGTACCCCTACAATTTGGGTGTTGGAATGTTTAAAGATGTCCTGGAGGTTGCTAAGCCTCTCCTCATTTTTTTGAATTCTTATTTCTTCATTCTTTTCTGTTTGTTTGTTTCTTCCTTCTGGTCCACTCCATTGATTTGAGTTCCAATTTTCCTCCCATCACTATTGGTTCCCTGTGCATTTTCCTTCATTTCATTTACTATAGCCTTCATTTATTCATCTGATTTGCGACCAAAATCAACCAGTTCTGTGAGCATCCTGATAACCAGTGCTTTGAACTGTGCATCTGATAGGTTGGCTGTCTCTTGGTCACTTAAAAGTATTGGCTCTGGTGGTTTGATTTGTTCTTTTGTTTGAACCACTTTTTTTTTTTGGTCTGGTCATGCCTGTTATGTATGAGGAGCAGTGCCTTAGGTGTTCACCAGGACAGGGCAACCCAGTCGCAGAGTTGTGACTCTATATGTGGGGGTGGGGTCCAAGAGGGAACAATGGCACTTCCTCTGCTCTCTCTCAGATTTCAGTCCCCTCTGTGAGGCTGGGAGTCTCTCCCAGCACTTCAACCCCCACAAGTGTTTTCAATCAGTGCTTTTAGGCTTTATTTCCCAGAGCTGGGGCCCTGGGTTGCACAGTCTGTCTCGCTGCCCGTTTTCCCCTGGTTTATCTACACGTGAATGTGTGACCGCTGTCAGCCACCTTGTGCACCTTGCTGGGTCTGCTTGTTGCCTCCCCACGCCTGGTAACCACTTCTTATGCGTCTGGGGTGTGCCAACCACCGCCTGCGTCTCCAGGACCACTAGCCACTGCTTTTTCCTGCTGTGATCCCTCTCCACCAGCCGCTGATTCTGCCCCTCTTACTGGTCTGGGTGAATCGTTGTCGGATTTCCATACAATTCAATTTTCTATCTGTTCTGGTTGTATTTTTTTGGTTCTAAATTTTTGTTGTCCTTAATTTTGGTTGTGAGAGGAGGCACAGCATGTCCACCTATGCCTCCATCTTGGCCGGAATAATATTTTCTCTTTATCTTTAAACTTTGACCTTTTAATTATGATGTGTCTTGGCATGGGCCTTTTGATGTCCATCTTGGTTGGGGCTCTCTGTGCTTCCTGGACTTGCATGTCTATTTCCTTCACCAAATTAGGGAAGTTTTCTTTCACTATTTTTTTCAGATAGATTTCCAGTTTCATATTCTTTGTCTTCTCCTTCTGGCACCCCTATGATGCAAATGTTGGACCTCTTGAAGTAGTCCCAAAGCTGCTTATACTACCCTCATTCTTTTTGGATTATTTTTTCTTCTTGTTGTTCTGATTGGCTTTTGCTTCCTTATGTTCCAAATCATTGATTTGATTCTTGGCTTCAACCACTATACTGTTATTGCCCTGTAAATTGTTCTTTATTTCAGTTAGTGTATCCTTTGTTTCTGACTGGATATTTTTTATGCTGCTGAGGTCCTCACCAAGTTCCTTGAGCATCCTTATAACTAGTGTTTTGAACTCTGCATCTGATAGATTGCTTATCTCAGTTTCATTTAGTTATATTTCTTGAGTTTTGATCTGTTCTTTACTTTGGGCCATGTTTCTTTGTCTCCTTGTTTTGGCAGCCTCCCTTTGTTTGTTTCTATGTATTAGGTAGAACTGCTTTGAATCTGTGTCTTGGTAGTGTGGCCTAATGTAGTAGGTATCCTGTAGGGTCCAGTGGCACAGCCTCCCCTTTTACCAGGGGTAGTCTAGGTGCACCCTTTGTGTGGGTTGAGTATACCCTCCTCTTGTAGTTGAGCCTTGATTGCTGTTGGCAGATCAATGGGAGGGATTTACCCAGGCCAGTGAGCTGCAAGGATTGGCTGTGACAACTGACCATGAACCTCCATCCTCCATGGAGGATCTACTGTGCAGGGGCAGGGTAGAGGTGCTCTGATGTGGTCTCTAGATGTCCACTGGTTGTGCTGGTCCTGGGGTTTCCTGGGTGGTGTAGGTCAAGGTCAGCACCCACCTGTGTTTTGCCCAGGGTCACCCTGTCTGAGCTATAAAGCAATCTGAGATGGCTGCTACTTGCACTGAGCTTGGAGATTCCCAGCTGAAGCCAAGCTGTGAATCTAGGCTGGCTGCTGCTACTGCCAGGCCTGACGCTCACTGGGTCTGTTGCTAGTTTGAGAGGATTTAGGAAGTTGTTCCATATGATCCAAGACCAGTCATTCATATGGAAAAGCAGCTTGCGTGGGCCCATAAGTTGGGTGGGGTGGAGTCTCAGGGAATCTCCAGGGCAGGTCAAACAATGTTAGCTAGGTTGATGGAGTCTCAGATACGGCACCCATTTGCCAGGTCTGTTGGGGGAGGGTTTAGGAAAAGGACCATGGCCACTGCTTGCCTTGATGACAGACACTTCAATTTCTCTCAGTGTGCTACAGGTACCTTTCAAGCTGCTACCCTGGTGCTGGAGCTAAAAGCAGTGAGTCTGAGTAGGTGAGTCCATGTGTGGGTTATTTAAGGGAAAACTGCCTGGGGCTCTGAAGTTTCTTCCAATGACTCAATCCCCACTGGTTTTTGCAGCCAGAAACTGTGGGAACTTAGCTTCCTGGCACTGGAACCTTGGACTGGGAAGCCTGATGTGGGGCTCAAATGCCTTGCTCCCTGTGATATTCCCCCCAAATTTTTATCTGCCTCACATGGGTGTGGGACCAGCTTGTTCCATGTCTCCACCCCTCCTACCTGATAGGATGTATGTGGTTTCTTTAATTCTGTAGTTGTAAGACTTCCATTCAACTCAATTTCTGATGGTTATGAGTGATGGTTGTTCTATACTTTAGTTGTAATTTTGATGAGGTTGTATGAAGAGGCAAGCCACGTGTGCCTATGCTGCCATCTTGACTGAAAGTCAAAGATTTTTTTATTTTTTAGGAAGAGTAGAAGGGAGGCAGAAAGAGAGAGAGAAACATTGATGTGCAAGGGAAACATCAATCAGTTGCCTCTCTCATGCTCCCAATTGGCCGACAACCCAGGGTTGGCCAGCAACCCTGACCAGGAATCCAACCAGTGACCTTTTGGTTCACAGTCTGACACGTAACACACTGAGCCACACCAGCCAGGGAATATGTACTATTTCTTTATCCAATTGGCTATTGATGCTCACTTGGCTTGTTTTCATAACTTGATTATTGTAAATAATGCTGTAGTGAACATAAGAATGTATTAATATATATCTTTTCAAATTAGTGTTTTGGAATTCTTTGGATAAATACCTAGAAGTAGAATTGCTACTTCTGTTTTGTTCTGTTCCGTTCTTTCATTGGGACATGTTTCTTTCTCTCTTAATTTTGGCTGCCTCTCTGCATTTGTTTCCATTTATTATGTAGATCTGCTATGTTTCCCAGTCTTGACAGGGTAGACTTATTTAGTAGGTATTCTGTGGGGTCCACGATATAATCTTCCTGATCATCTGAGCTGGGTGCTCCAGGAATATCCCTTGTGTGGATTGTGTGTTGTAGTTGAACCTTGACTGCTGTTGGCATATCAGTGGGTGTGGTTGACCTTCAGGATGACTGGCTGTGAGAATTGGCCATGACTACTGCATATGAGCTGCTATGAGGGGATTGAGCCAATGGCATGTGTTTTACCCCAGCAAGTTCTGGTGCTTGCTAAGACCACCTTTTTGATATGTTGTTGGTAGAGCTAATTGGATGGTACTCTGTTGTGGTTTGAAGCCACCAACTGGGTGCATTTATTCTGGGGCCTCTTGGCAGGGATTGGGGGGCTCTGGTGTAGGTGCTACCTGGTAAGAGGTACAAAGCAATCTACAGTTGGTAGATTCTTGTACTTGGCCTGGAAACATGAAGGAGAGATCACACTGCTAACTGAAGCTAGCTGCCACCAGTACCTGGCCTGGTTCTGCTTAAAAGAAGGCACAGGGCACCCTGAGGCCTGCCACTGCCTGCCAGCTGCCTATAAGGCTCAACCACCAAAAGACACTCAAGCAGTATGCAAGTTGAGTGAGGCAGGATCTCAGGGAGTTAACAGGGTGAGGTGAGTGGTGTTCACAGGGTTAATGCAGATTCAAATTTGGCTGTCTTGGGGCAGAGCTCAACATGGGAAAGATGGCACCCACCTGCTGACTGTGTGGGAAGATAGCTTAACATAGGGACATTGTGGCTGTCTCTCCAGCCTTTGTCCTGAAGCCACATAACTCAGTTTATTCCTGTATGTCTCTGGTGCTCCCCATACTTCTGTCCTTCCACAGGAGCCCAGACTGAATGCCTGAAAGTGAGTGAGTCTGTGTATGGGCCTTTTAAGAGGAATGCCTTCTGTCTCACTCAGATGAACAGAATTCTTGTTGATTTTCATAGCCAGATGTCATGAGGATTCCTCTTCCCAGCTCTGGTGCTCCAGGATGAGGAGCTTTGTGTGGGACTGGGACCCCTCATTGCTTAGGAGAAACTCTGCAGCTGAGATACCCTTCCAATTCTCAACCATCACACGCGGGTGTGGGGCCAGACCCTTTCTCATCTCTGCCCCTCCTGGCAGTCTTGACATGGCTTCTTTATACCTTTAGTTATAGTACTTCTGTTCAGCTGACCTTCAGATGGTTCACCAGGTTGATTGTTCTATAGTTCAGTTGTATTTTTGATGTGATCATGAGAGGAGGTGAGCATACTGTTTACGTAATATGCCATATTTATTGGAATGTTGTAAGCCCTCCACTGTTTTAATTATTGATTCTCAGATCCTTCTAGCTCCAAAGGGTGTCTACCAGTTATCTCTGGGGCCCCAAAAGAGCACCTTACATGAGCCCACAAATGTCTCTGACCACTAAATTTCTCATACAGCATATGCCATATCCTTCCTTTCCTGTTCTAAAGACATGTGGGAGTGTCACTGTGGCTATTGTGAATGGTACCCCTGGAGTTAATGAGCATCATGTCAAAGGAGCTGCCTCCCTGGCTCCTGGATCATTTGTACAATACAGATCTGGATCCTGTCTGGAGAGGTCAAATACACCTTCTCCTCCCTCCCAACACCACACCTTGGTCCCAGTAACCCAACCTCTGTCTAGAGTCTCACACAGTCTCTCATAAAATCAGGCTCTTCCTTTTGTCCCATTTACACCTCATATCCTGCAAACAGCCTCTCAAGGAGAGTGTCTCCCACATTCATGTATAGCCAAATAACATTTATTCAAAGACACATCTTAAAATAAAAGATATACATAGAGACAAAGATAAGACTTGATGCTTCCTAAGCTACAGGGTACAAGAGCACACAATTTCAGATTTCCAACTAAGGTTCTCAATCCTGGATCCATATGGCAGTAATGCCTGCATCTTTCCCAAAACCATCTTTCCCAAATGCATGCACATTTGCTTTACCTTTAGGAAATGTAGGAGCCTATCCTGGTCATTTTTATTAAAAAACAAAAGAAAACAAAACAAAACAAAACAAAACAAAACAAAAAAACAGTATGCCCCAAAAATTCATTCATTCAACACATGTGAACTGAATTCCAACAAAGTATCAGCTACTAACTGATGGATACTTGGGATCCATTGCAAAGTAAAACCAATCAAGAGCCCTGCCCTTATGTGGTTTCTATTCCAGAACAGAATCATGGAGACAGACAATTTCTTGCAAATACTATATGGTAGTTTATTCCTCCACCCCACATTGTGTCTTCCTTTCAGAATTCCACAGGTATTTTTTAGCGAAGTCTTAGCCAGAGCACTATATTATATGCATATAGGGAGATTTTTTTAAGTGTATGGTTTGTTGAGTTTTTAAAAATGTGTACATTGTGCAGTCTCCACCAGAATACATATAGAGAAAACATTTCTACTACCCCAAAAAGTTCCCATGTGCCCTTTCCCAATCAATCTTCTCTCACCACCCTACCCAAATACCAATCTGCTTGGCCATTTTTAAACAGAGTTGGAAACAGCAGCCAGTCACCTGAAGACAAGAGATGTTGCCTAAGACAAAGCTTGATAGCCTAAAGATAGAAGTATGAGGACCATATTCAAGGAAACAGAAGAAGCTGCACCTGCCAGTCCACAGTTGGGGGCTTGGCCAGGATGAGGGCCAAGGACCCCTGGACTCCATCTCTGTGTTTCCCTGCTGAGCCCTGCCAAAGGGCAAGGCAGAAGCTCTACTTCAAACACATAGCACAAGTTCATCCCTCATTCATCCCCTTCCGCTGTTAGAATATTGCTGGTACCTAGGGAAGGGCCCTCTCGGACTCAGGAACAGTAACTGTTATAACAGTCAGTGGTGTGCCAGGGGCAATACAATCCTGCAGCCTTGAATCTTCTTTTGGAAACAGGTGGGGTATAACTTATAAATGACTACACATGCTAGTCCTATAAGGGATTAAGGGACAACTAAAGAAAACACAAAACCCTACAACAATGTTAATTTTCCAGTGTATCCAGTGGCTCCAGGACTTCTGAATTTCCAACACAAGCGAAGCTTTAAAAAAAAAGGTAACATATTTTGGTACCTTTTTACTTTGCCAAGAAGGACAGTAATCAAATAATAACCACTCATTTCTATCAACATTATGTCATAAAAAAGACAAATTAATAACCTCAAAGGTCCAAAAGACAGTCTCAGAATGAGATTGCCAGGCTGGTTCCCAGAAACTACTGGTGAGGTAGAAAGTTTATGGCCTGAAGAATCAGAGAAAAAAGTTCAAATTCCATCTCTGTTACTGTACCTGGAACTTACTTGGCATTCTACTTACCTATCTATTGCTGTGTAACAAACTACCCCACAACTTAGTGGCTAAAACAACAACCATTTTATTACACTTATGTATTCTGTGGGTCAGGAATTTGGACAGGCACAGGGGGGTGGCATGTCTGCTTCAATATATATAAAAGCTCAGCTGGGAAGACTCAAATAGCTGGGGGAGGCTCTAATAACTAGGGGTTAGGATCATCTGGAGGCTTCTTCACTAACAAGCCTGGTGCCTGGACTGGGATGACTTGAAGGCTGGGTTCAGCTGAGACTGTCAACTGGAGCCCCTATATGTGGTTTCTCCATGTGATTTGGGCTTTCTCATAGCATGGTGGCCTCAGTGAAGTCACAGTTCTTTCATTAAGCCAGGTGGCTCAATGCTCCAAGAATGTGTAACAGATAAGAAAAAAAGTACATGGCCTAAGAAACAATTATTCCTGGCCAAGATGAAGGCATAGGTAGAAATGCTTCACTTCCTTGCACAACCAAAGGATAACAACCAACTTAAAAACAAAACAAAACAAAACAAAAAACCCCAGAAATGCCAGAATTTCAAACTTCATTGAGGTCCGACAACCAAAGAGTTAGAGAAACATTCATCCAGACTGGTAGGAGGGGCAGAGACAGGCAGCCAGGGCAGAGAGGATGCGCAGCAAGGTGGCAGACTGGGTGGTCTCACATTTGTGCACAGATGAGCTGGGAGGAACAACTATGGAGTGAGACAGACCTTGAAACCCAGGGTTTCAGTGTGGGAAACTAAAGACTCAAAACCTCTGGCTATAAAAACCTGTGGAGGATGAGGTGCTGGAGAAACTCCCAGTCTCACAGGAAAGTCTGTTGGAGAGGCCCACAGGGCCCTAGAACACAAACTCTCCCACCTGGAAATTAGCACCTGAAAGGGCACAATCCCCTTGTGGGAAGTGAGGGAAGTGATGGAAAGTGGGGAGAGAGGTGAGCAAATGCCATTGTTCCCTTTATGACCCCTCCCCCATAGACAGAGCCACAACACACCAAAGAGGGTTGCCCCACCCTGGTGAATACCTAAGGCTCCGCCCTTACAATGTAACAGGTGCAACAAGACAAAGTAATATGGCCCAAATGAAAGAACAGATCAAAACCCCAGAAAAAGAACTAATTGATGAGGAGATAGCCAACCTATCAGATGCAGAGTTCAAAAACACTGGTAATCAGGATGCTCACAGAATTGATTGAGCTTAGTTGCAAAATGAAGAAAGAAATGAGGGCCACACAAACTAAAATAAAGCAAAATATACAGGAAAACAGCAGGAAAGGGAAGGAAATTGGGACTCAGATCAATGATTTGGAACAAACAGAAGAAATAAACATCCAGTGGAACAGAATGAAGAAACAAGAATGCAAAAAAAATGAGATGCTGAGGAAGCTCTGGGACAACTTTAAACATTCCAACACCCAAATCATAGAGGTACCAGAAGGAGAAGAGGAAGAACAAGAAATTGAAAACTTATTTGACCAAATAATGAAGGACAACTTCCCCAATCTGGCGAAGGAAATAGACTTCCAGGAAGTCCAGGAAGCTCAGAGTCCCCAAGAAATTGGATCCAAGAAGAAACACACCAAGACGCATCATAATCATGTTACCCAAGATTAAAGATAAGGAGAGAATCTTAAAAGCAGCAAGAGGAAAGGAGAGAATTATATATGTATATACATACATACAAAGGAGTGCCCATAAGACTATCAGCTGATTTCTCAAAAGAAACCTTACAGGCAAGAAGGGGCTGGAAAGAAGTATTCCAAGTCATGAAAGGCAAGGACCTACATCCAAGATTGTTCTATCCAGCAAAGCTATTATTTAGAATGGAAGGGCAGATAAAGTGCTCCCCAGATAAGGTAAAGTTCAAGGAGTTCATCATCACCAAGCCATTGTTATATGAAATGTTAAAGGGACTTATCTAAGAAAAAGAAGATAAAAAACTATGAACAGTAAAATGACAAAAAACTCACAACTATCAACAACTGAACATAAAAAAACAAAAACTAAGCACACAACTAGAACAGGAACAGAACCACAGACATGGAGATCACATGGAGGGTTATCAGTACAGAGGGGGAGGGGGAGAATGAGAGTAAAAGATACAGAGAATAAGAAGCAAAATAGGTAGGCAGAAAATAGACAGAGAGGTTAAGAATAGTATAGGGAATGGAGAAGCCAAAGAAATGATATGTACAACCCATGGACATGAACTAAGGAGTTGTGGGAATTGCTAGAGGGTGGAAGTGCAGAGTAGAGGGGGATAGAGGGGAGAAAATAATTGGGACAATGTAATAACATAATCAATAAAATATACTTAAAAAAAGAAAATGCATGGCTTTTATGACTCACTTCTTCTGTAAAATATTGGTTTAATTATTCATATCTTCATTAACAGTCAACAATATGGGACATAGACCACAACTCTTTATGGGAGACATATCAAAGAATTTGCAGCCATTTGAAAATATTTTGAATTAAAATTTATTGGGGATAACATCGGTTAACAATATTATAAAATTTTCTGGTGTACAAGATAATAATTTGACATCTTGTACCCTATTGCATGCTCCTCACCCAAAGCCCAGTTTCCATCCGTCACCATATATTTGACCCCATTACCCTCTTTGCCCTCTGGTAACCACTATCCTGTTGTCTATGTATATGAGTTCAATTTTTTTGTGTTCGTTTGTTTGTTACTTTTTGTTTCATATTCCACGTGAGTACATCATAGTGTTTTTGCTCTTTTTCATCTGACTTTAGCATAATACTCTCAAGATCCATCCATGTTGTCACAAATGGCAATATTTCATTGTTTCGTGGCTGAGTAGTATTCCATTGTATATATGTACCACATCTTTTTAATCCAATTATCTGTCGATGGACATTTAGGTTGTTTCCATATCTTGGCTGTTATCAATAATGCTACAATGAAAATAGGGGCACACATAGAGGGTTTTCATATATTCAGGTAAATACCCAGGAGAGGAATTGATGGATCATATGGTAGTTCTATTTTTAATTTTATGAGACATTTCCATACTGTCTTTCATAGTTGCTGCAATATTTTTAAAACCACGACACTGAGGTTATCCCATTTGAGGACGCAGTAACACAAGTTATGTATCATTATAGCATTTTATGAAAGAAAAAACTGAGGCTCATGAAGACCATAACATTCACCTGAAACTAGTAAACTACTGAGTTAATATCTGGCTCCATAAATTTTCCTGTGCTCATGGCCTCTCAAGTGAATCTTTAAGTCAGCAGACCATACCTTCTCACCAAGCAGGTGAAGGAGCTGCAGGTGCCTAACATTGCTCAAAGAGAGGCCTGAGACCTGCTTTCCTCCTGGTTGATCTATTCCTAAAAATCAGCTTCATAGACCCTTAGCTATAATGCTCATTCTTTGGTTCTCATGATGCTCTTTGGGTTCAGTGTTGGGTTTTGCCTCTCTGAGCTAACTATCTGTTTGCCTTAAAGGACCTTGCCCTGACTTGTCCCTTTGCCTTCAGCAGGCTGATTGACTCAACTGGCTGGCACCTGTTGCGAGGGGATTTGGACAGCCTAAAATACTCAACATCGATGACACAGGTATGATAAGAGTTAGCAGTGGCAGCTGGGCCGTTTCTCACTGAGGTCCCTAAGGAGTTGGTCTGGTCAGGAACCCAGGGCCCTAGTTAGAGTAATATATTAATTTCTCTTGCTTGCAAGTGCCAGAAGACCATCCTATGTCCAAAGGGACTAGTAAAGAGCTACAGCAGCATCAGACAATATGTCCTCATACAACAATGTTCAAAGAGGGGAAAGGAGCAAGGACCTATGGCATTTTTAATAAGGAGGAAATACTTCTCAGAACCTCCCTTTCCCCAGACTTCCCCTTGCATCTCAGGGGCCAGAACACGATCAGATGGTCATACCAACCAATTCCTGGCAAAGGGAAGTGAATATACTCTGACTGCATTGACACATTTATGATTTTTTTCTCATGGGCAGAGCCACCTGAGAAAGAAGCAGAGCTAGGGGGATAGGAAGCTGATTTATGGGAATCATAATGGAATCAGATGGAAGATAGTACCTTGTTTCTCTTTGAGCAGTGTTAGGCACCTGAGTCAACTAAAATGAGGAGACAAAGAAACACATCCTAAATGAAAGGACAGGAGAAAACTAAGAAAAAAAAAAACTGAACAAAATGGATGCAAGAAAATCTACCAGATACAGAGTTAAAAACACAGGTTATAAGGATGCTCAAGGAACTTAGAAGAACAATAGGTGACTCAGTAAGAACTTACACAAAGAGACAGAAACCATAAAAAAAAAATTAGACAGAAATGAAAAACACCATAACGGAAATGAAGAATAAATTAGATGGAATCAACTGCCGATTAGATGAAGCCAAGAATTGAATAAGCAATTTGGAAAACAAGGAAGTGGAAATACCCAATCAAAACAGCAAAAAGAAAAAAGAATTTTAAAAAATGAAGATGGTCTAAGGGACCTCAGGGACATCATCAAGATAATACCATCTTCGTCATAGGAGTTCTAGAAGAGAGAGCAAGGGATTGAGAACCTATTTGAAGAAATAATGACAGCAAACCTGGGTGAGAGAAATAGACCACAAGTCCAGGAAGCACAGAGAGCCCCACACCAGAGCATATCAAAGTTAAAATGCCAAAGGACAAAGATGAGGAGAGAATCTTAAAAGCAGCAAAAGAAAAGCAGTTGTTTACATACAAGGGAACTCCCTTAAGACTGTTAGCTGATTTCTCAACAGAATCTTTGCAGGCCAGAAAGGTTTGGCACAAAATATTCAAAGTGATGAAAAGCAAGAGTCTACAATTGATTTTACTCTACCCAGCAAGGCTATCATTTAGAATTGAAGGAGAGATAAAAAAGCTTCCCGGTCAAGAAAAAAACTAAAGGAATTAATTACCACCAAACCAGTATTACAAGAAATGTTAAAGGGCCCTTGAAGAAGAAAGAAGAGGATGAGGAGGAAGAGAAGGAGGAGGAGAGGAGGAGGGGGAGGAGGAGAAAAAGAAGGAGAGACCAAAATATGAATAATGAAATGGATTAAATGCCCCTATAAAAAGACACCACACCACAGGAATTTAATCAATAGTTTTAGATTATTTCACCCTAAAGCAGCAGAATATATATACATCTGTCTGGAAAAAGTCCAGCCATAACAAGAATGAGAATGATTTGTGCAATATTGATGTAACCTGGCAGCCAAGGAGAGTGGACTGGAATGAGCATTGCATGAACAATGATGACTTCACTGTACTAGTCAGTGGAGGGGTAGACACTGTTGAGTGAGCATGTGTACTGTGTGGCTGTCACATTCAAAATGACTGAGTGAGTAGAGCAACAAGTCTGCATCAACTTTGCATTAAACTTGAACAGTCCTCTCTGGAAACTATTTGGATGATTGAGAAGGCTGTTGGGGATGATACAATGAATGCAGTGCAAATAAAAGTGTGGCATAAATGCTTCAAAGATGATTGAGAATCTGTTGAAAGTGATCCACATTCTGGAAGGTCTGCAATAAGCAGAACACCTGAGAATGCTGAACGTGTACAGGCAGCAGCCAACAAAGATCAGCGACTGCCAGTGCGAGAACTAGAAGGTAACCTGGGGCTTCCAAAACCTACTGTGTCCGAGATTTTGATGCAGGATCTTGGCATTAAATGAGTCATGGCAAAATTCGTTCTGCAGCTTCTGCTACCAGAGCAGAAGGAACATTGCCGTTCAGCTGGGAGAACTGTGTGAGGCTTAAGGCGACTACTGTGAAGGGGACTGAGGCGACATTGTCTTATGTACAATGTTTCTTGTATCTTCTTCAATAAATGTCTCTACTTTTCATAGTACATGGATGGATACCTTCTGGACAGACCTTGTATACCACAAGATTTCACTTAGATGTTGAACCTATAAAGCAGAAGAAATAAGCAAATAAAATTTAAAAAATTCATTAGAGAACAAACTAGTGGTTGCTAGGTAGGAGGAACGTTGGGGGCTGAGTGAAAAAGGTGAAGGGATTAGAAGTACAAATTGGCAGTTACAAAATAGTCAAGAGGATGTAAAGTACAGCATAGTGAACATAGTCAATAATATTATAATAGCTCTGTATGGTGTCAGGTGGGTACTAGACTTATTGAGGGGATCACTTTGTGTTATAATTGTGTAATCATTATGCTGTATGCTTGGAACTATTATAATATTGAGTGTCAACTTTAATTGAAAATTTTAAAGATATTTTTTAAAAACTTAATGCCAAGATCCTCCATAAAATGAATATATTGTCTAAGTTAGGTGCAAAATAAGTTGAGGAAATTCATTAAAAACTAAGTACTTTTGCCCTGGCTGCTGTAGCTCAGTGGATTGAGTGCCAGCCCGCAAATCAAGAGGTTGCTGGTTTGATTCCTGGTCAGGGCACATGCCTGGGTTGCAGGCCTGGAGAGGCCGTCTATTGATGTTTTTCTTGCACATCGATGTTTCTCTCTTTCTCCTTCCCTTCTCTCTCTAAAAAAGAAATAAAATCTTTTTTAAAAAATGAGTACTTTTAATGTATGCCAGGCTTATTTAAGCATAATTACAAACCTCAGAACCCACAGAAAATACATAAATAGGACCATTGAAAATTTTTGAACAGTTTGAAAAGAAAAGATACAGTGATCAATGTCCAAAGGAAAAAAAATGGCAAATTGGGAAAAAAAAATTTTCAGTGTGGATTGAAAGGCTTATTTTCTGAATGTATAAAAATTTAAGTCAATCGATAAGAAAAAAGTGAATTAAAAAACATAGTTACTGCCCTGGCTGGTGTGACTCTGCTGGCTGGAGTGCAGTCCCATAACCAAAAAGGTTGTGGGTTCTATTTCCCTTCAGAACACATGCCTAGGTTTCATGTTTGATTCCCGGTTGGGGTGTGGACATTGCGCCATCTGGTTGAATATGGAGGCAACCAATTGATGCTTCTCTCTCAAATGGATGTTTCTCTCTCTCTTTCCCTTCCTCTCTCTAAAAAAGCAATGAAAACTGTTGTGGGGTAAGGATAAAAAAATTTAAAAAAGTTTACTGAACTTCATAAAGTACATCATAATTTTTTTTCTGATTTTTAAAATTAGCTTTACTGAAGTATAATTCATATACAATAAAATTCACCAATTTTAAGTGTAAAGTTTTGTGAGTTTTGAGATATGTACATGATTATACAATCTGGATATAGAATTTTTCCACCACCCAAAATTTTCCTCTTACCATTTTGCAGTCATTTCTCTTTCCCCATCCTGAGGCAGGAGATGGAATAGGAAACCCTGAGACACTGCAGCTGCCATCAGTCAGCATCCTGATTTCTGAGAATCACTTTATGACACCTGACAATAATTCGCTTTGTGGATTCCTCCCTGAGCGGGCAATCAGAGAGGATTGTGGGAAATTGCATGTATAGAAGCTTAAGTAAAAATCCTATAAAGCCTATAGCTGTTCAATAGAAGAGAGCCATTCCCTGGCCAGAGGTGGCTTGCTCCCGTGTGTTGAGAAGTGTACTTTCCTAAATAAATTTCCTGCTTGCCTTGCTTTGCAATATCTGTGTGGTCAGCTCAATTTTTTGTTGGCAACCACAAAGAGCCTGGACCTCATCTCCATCTTCATCAATACCTTGCATCTGAGAACTACTGATGTACTTTCTATCACTATGATGGAGTTCAGGGAGGCATGAGCAGCTCGAACTTGTAGAGTAAAACATTTTGTTATGTTTAGAATATCATGTAAATGGAATTATGCAGTGTCTTTTGAATATGGCTTCTTACACTTAGCATAATGCTTTATAGATTCATCCATGTTGTTGCAATTATCAGTGGTTTCTTCCTTTTTATTGTTGTGTAGTATATCCATTGAAGGGATATACTGTAGTCCCCTTTACCCTCAGTGGGTACACTCCAAGACCCCCGTGGGTGCCTAAAACCATGAATAGTACCAAATCCTACATATACTTTGTTTTTTCATATATATATATACACACACGTATACACATATATACATACATACCTTTTCATTTAGATTTTTCTTTTATCCTCACTTGAGCACATTTTCATTTGCTTCTTTAGAGAGAAAGAGGAAAGGAGACAGAAAGGGGAAAAGAGAAACATCAATACAAGAGAAGCATGGATTGTTTGCCTCCGTGAGCACCCAGACTGAGGGCTCTCGCTGGGACTGGGGATTGTATGGTCTAGACTGGGGGTTGCATGCACCCGCTCCTGGAACAAGGATGAACTCACAACCTAGGTATGTGTCTCCTGACCTGGAATCAAACCTACAACCATTCAGTTATGGGATGATGCTCCAAAACCTGAACCACACTGGCCAGGGCCATACATGTCTTTTCACTTAAGGGAGACACTTTATGGCTTCTCTTTGGTATATTTGGATTTCCAGTACCACTACTCTTGCACTTTAGTGTCATTATTAAGTAAAATTAGGGTTACTTGAATACAAGCACTATAATACAAAGACAGTCAATCTGATGACTGAGATGCCTACTAAGTGACTAGTAGGTGGGTAAAGTACACAGCCTGGCAATTCTGGACAAAGGAATGAGCCATGTCCTGTTGGGAACCACCCTGCCTGGTTTCAGAAGCTGTAATCTCCTGTGGCTAAGGCTGAGTAAAGGACCTTGGGACCATAAACCACTTAGGAGACAAAGCTTATCTTCCTTGTAGGGGCACCACCCCTGCCCCCTTTCTCTTCACCCTGCTTGGCCCCGGGCGGATGACTGGTTAGCCAATGATGGGTAAGATTCTTCAAAAGAGGGATGACCTATGACAGGCATGGTCTCAAAGGGGCCCTCAGGGAAGGACTTGGGGGGCTATGGAGAAAGGGGCTGATGGACCCTCACCCCTCAGCTTTGACACAGCCTGAGTCCTTGTTCTATCTGCCAGAAGTCTCCTAATCTCTTGGCTCCTTACTTCCCCTACCTGACTTAAGCCTGAAACAATGCTGGAGGTGGGTGGGGCCCTGTGCTGGAAAGGGCAGGTTCCCCAGGGTGATCAGGCCTAAGAAAGAACACATAAAATCTTGTGAAACCTGCTTTGCTAAGAATGCTCTCAATTAAATGATAAGAGTCCAAGCAGGAAATGAGTTTGTTTCCCCAAAGTTTTATGGCCCTTTAGCTATTTGACCCTAACTCTGAAATAGGCTCTCAGAGTTCTTTGAATGTTATCTATTTGATCATTACTGCCTGACAGTGATTGATGAGATTTCCATATATGCCCTGTATTCCTATGCAAATTAAAAGCCTGTCAAGAAAAGCCTGTCAAGGCATGGGTTAGCTCCCTCTCCTCTTGAGAGGGTGGCCGTGCCATCCCTTTTCCTCCACAGGACTCCGTAGTCCACGTGAATTTGCCTTGTCTCAGCCATAATGCTGTGGACACTGTGGACATATGTCCATGTCACTGTCCCTGACAGGATGAATCAGCTGGAGATTAATTATACTATGGAGGATGGCACATAGTGTAAAACTATGAGCCACTTATGTCTGGAATTTTTTATTTAATATTTTTGGGCTGAGGTTAACCACAGGTAGCTGAAGCCATGGAAAAGAAAACCCAAGATGAGGGAGAACCAATGTATCACAGTTTGTTTATCCACTCACCAGTTGATGAACATTTTTTTCCAGTTTGCTGTCATTATAAATAAAGCTACTATGAACAGGTCTTTATATGGACATGTGTGTTCATTTCTCTTGGCCGAATATCTAAAAGGAGGCATTTCTAAGTTACATATAAATATATGTTCAACTTTAAAAGAAACTGCCAAACCACTTTTACAAAATTGTTGTGCCATTTGACACCCACTCCAGCAGAGTATGAGAGTTCTATTGCTCTGCACCCTTGTCAGAACTGAATATGATCAATCTTCTTAATTTTAGCCATTCTTATCAGTGTGTATTGGTATCTCACTGTGGTTTTAAGCTGTATTTCCCTAATGAGGTTGAGCATCTTTTCACACCTTTTTTGCATTTATATATTTTCTTTGGTGAAATGTCTGTTCAGATATTACATGTTTTAAGGTCTTTGTCTAATTCCATTATTTCTGTCATTTCTTGGTCTGTTTCCATTGATAGATTTTTTTCCTTGCTATGAGTCATGTTCTTTTCATGCCTGATTACTTTTGTCTGCATGTTATACATTGTGAATTTTACCTTATTGAGTATTGGATTTTGTTGTTTTTCATTAAATACTGTTGAACTGTTTTTTTTTTTTTTTCCTGCAGCACAGTTAAGTTACTTGGGATGACCTCGATCCTTTAGAGTCTTGCTTTTAAGCTATGTTGGGGCAGTCCCAGATCAGTTTTTAATATAGAGCTAATTTTGCCCTAATACTAAGTCCATTTTTGAGGACTCTATACAATGCTTCATATTTTAAGAGGTCTTTCTGTTTGAGCTGGTGTGAAGACAAAATATTCCAGCCCTGTGTGAGCTTCAGGAAATGTTTGGTATACTGCTTTCTGGTAGTTCTCTTCCTGGCCTCCTAGAATTTTGCCCATGCCCTGAATGGTATTCAGCCAAATACTTGAGGGACTCCCTCTCTAGATCTGTGGAGTTCTCTGTCCATGCCCGCCTTTTTGATACTCTGCTCCACAAATTCTCATTGCTTCAGTTTTCCTGAACTCTGATCTCTGTCTCCAGAACTTTGTGACATTGCTGGATCCTGGATTCCCCCTCCCACAGTGACAGCTGCTTTGAGACAGCAATCTGCTTGGATTCCCCCTCCGGCAGTGATACCTGCTTTGAGACAGCAATCTGCTTGGATTCCCCCTCTGGCAGTGATACCTGCTTTGAGACAGCAATCTACTTGGATTCCCCCTCTGGCAGTGATAGCTGCTTTGAGATAGCAATCTTCGGCAATTGTAGGACTCACATCATTTGTTTCCCTCTTTATAGTTATGATAAGCCCATGCTGTCTGTTGTCCATTGCTGGAAAGCAGTTGCTGGATGCATTTCTTTGTTTTTCTAGCTGTTTACAATGGGTGAAAATTCCCACAGCAGTTGGTGCTTTACCTTTAAAAATCCTAGGGGGAAAAACTTTGGCTCAGCTTATGTCCAGTGATCACTCAGAAACCAATCAAGGTAGTAAGAACATGGGAGGATATGGCAATTTGAAAGACTGGAGTGTGGGAAGAATCATTCTCCAATACAAAATGGAAAGGACTTCCCAGAAGAAGGAGGAAAGGGTGCAGGCAAAAACAGATGATAAGCATCCACTACAAACAGCAGTTCAATGGAACCAAAAAAAGACCCTGAATGGCCTCAGCAATCTTGAGAAAGAAGAACAAAGTTGGAGGGATTATAATACCTGATATCAAACTATACTACAAAGTAATTATAATCAAAACAGTCTGGTACTGGCATAAGAACAGACACATAGATCAATGGAATAGAATGGAGAGCCCAGAAAAAAAGCCATGTCTTCATGGTCAATTAATATTTGACAAAGGAGGCTAGAGCATACAGTGGAGTAAGAACAGTCTCTTCAATAAATGGTGTTGAGAGAACTGGACTGACACATGCAAAGACATGAAACTAGACCACCAACTTATACCGTACACCAGAATAAACTCAAAATGGATAAAAGACTTAAATATAAGTCATAATACTATAAAAACCCTAGCAGAAAACATAGGCAGTAAAATTTCAGTCAGCTGATGTAGCAATATTTTTTAAAGCAACTTTTATTTTATTTTTTCATATATTTTAATTGTTGTTCAAGTACAGTTTTCTATCTTTTATTCCCATCCATGTAGCAATATTTTTGATGATTATTTTATATCTCCTAGGGCAAGGGAAATAAAGGAAAAAATAAACAAATGGGACTACACTAAATTAAAAAGCTTCTGCACAGCTAAAGAAACCAATATCAAAATGAAAAGGGAACTAACTGTATGGGGAAACATATTTCCAATGATACATTGGGCAAGGGTTTAATCTCCAAAATATATAAAGAGCTCATACAACTCCATACCAGGAAGACAAACAATCCAATTAGAAAATGGGCAAAGGACCTGAACAGACACTTCTCCAAGGAGGACATATGAAAAGATGCTCAACATTACTACTAATCATAGAGATGCAAATTAAAACTGTCATGAGATATCACCTCATACCTGCCAAAATGACTATGAATAATAAATCAACAAACAACAAGTGCAGGAGAGGATATGGAGAAAAGGGAACCCTAGTGCACTGTTGGTGGGAATGCAGACTGGTATAGCCACTGTGGAAAACAGTATGGTCTTTTCTTCAAAAATTTGAAAATAGGACCTGGGTGGTGTGGCTCAGTGGATTGAGTGCCAGCCTGCAAACTGAAAGGTCACTAGTTTGATTCCCATTCAGGGTACATGCCTGGGTTGTGGGCCAGGCTCCTAATTGGGGGCTGTGAGAGGCAACCAATCAATGTATCTCTTGCACATTGCTATTTCTCTCCCTTTCTTTCTCTCTCCCTTCCTCTCTCTCTAAAAGTAAATAAATAAAATCTTTTAAAAAATTTAAAAATAGAACTGCCTGTTAACCCAGTGATTCCATTGCTGAGAATATACCCTAAGAATTCCAAAACACCAATTCAAAAGAATTTATGCACCCTTTTGTTCACAGCAGAGCTATTTACAACAGCCAAGATTTATAAACAGCCTAAGTGCTGATCAGTAGATGAGTGGAAAAAAAATCTGTGGTACTTTTACACAATGGAATACTACACAACAGAAAAAAGAAGGAATCCCTGCCTTTTGTGACAGCATGGATTGAACTGGAGACAATCATGCTAAGTGAAATAAGTCAGCTGGTGAAAGAAAAATATCATGTGATCTCACTTATAAGAGGAATCTAATGAACAAAATAAACTAATGAGCAAAATAGAACCAGAGGCATGGAATCATGGAACAGGCTGACAGCTGTCAGAGGGGCGAGAGGAGGTGGGAACTGACTGAAAGAAGGGGAAGGGATTAGTCAAAGGACTTACACGCAAGGACAGCCGTGTGGGGACTGACTGTGGAAGTGGGGGCTGGCTGGGTGGAGGGCGGTGAAGGGGGGAAATGAAACAACTGTAATGGCATAAACAATAAAACATTAAAAAATAACAGCAGTTCATGTGAAAAAGAACTTCAAGTGAACCAACTAATATGGCTATAAGAATCCCATTGTTTAGAAGGCTGTATCTATTTCCTGGCCTCATGTTTTCCAGGGTCGAGGACAACCTGGAGGAGGTCTAGGATAGAGATATGCAACATATGTAACAGCTACAGTGAAATAAAGAAGTAAATTCCTTCTCTCTTTGTTCTTCCCCCACTCTGTCTGTCAAAGCTTTCTCTGTGGAACACATTTTGTCCCTCCCCTGAGTGCCGTCTGGAGTTGGTGCCACTAGTTTTCTGCTTCTCTTGGGATAACAGAAAGACCTCCAGACGTTTTAATCCCATGAATAGTCTCGTTTCATTAATTAAAATGTCCAGTTCTATGTAATAGTCACATTTGAGAATTTCATTTACAGGAACAGGGGACGTGCTCCAGGAGAGAAGCAGCTTGTATGGAGCTCCTCCTCCATTCTTCCACCAAGAGGATCTCTTTGCACCACAGTATTCCAACCCCTAAGGTTGTTAGCAGCATATTCTGGCCTCTCCAGGAAGGGGTAAGGAATTGGTTTCAGGAAGATCCTGTTTGCTTGGTACCATCCTGATCTGTCTCGTAGGTATTTCAGGTTTTCTCAGTGGGGTTATTGTTTTAACCATTTTACCTTGGGTAAGGTACGGTGAGTCTACACATAGGTCAAAAGAAAGAAACCAGAAAGTTTAACAGTTTTGTTATACTTACAGTTCCCTGGACAGAACACCACATGCCATGTAGGGCCACTCAGGGTCAACACTGGGGTGGGTTACAAGGCAGAGGGAGAGAGGGTGACCGGTTTCTGCAGGAAGAAAAGGGCAAGGCAGGACGAGCACTCTGACTAGCTGGCTGGAATAATTTCAGTGGGCTCCAAAGCACGGAGGCTGTCCCTGGTTGTCTAGTACCTGGCTCTGGGGTGATTAGGGCGGGTGTATAGTGGTCCGGATTTGACGGCCGATAACAGAGGTGTTTGGGGAAGTGGACTTAATTGGCTAAGAAGGGGAACTAACTGGCCTCTTGTCAGGTTCTCAAAACTGGGTCAAGACAGTATTTTTAAAAAATTACATTTATTTTATGGGTTCTTTTGAGACCCCTTGTCATAGAGGATGTCTCATCTGCAGTCACCTTATTGTGGTACATTTCCAGCTCCTTTCTGCCAAAATCTGAGGTTCTCTAGCCTCTGCTAGGAAACTGTCTTGGGCAGGGTTCCTTTAAAGAACACTCCAAGCTAGCTCTCTCCTGTGCCTCTCACATCTGACACTGAATTATACATGACTTGAGCATCAGCAAGGGAGAATAGTGCTCTTAGAGAGACCACGAAGGGAGGTGAGGAAAGCAGCAGCAGAGCTGAGGAGCAGGGGTCAAAGGTTTTCCAAGCAGAAGAGAATAATGTGGACAAGGACTCATGTACTAAGGGCCAGTGCTAGGGTGAGGAGAGTGAGGCACTTGCCTCAGGGGCAAAAATTAAGGGAATGCCATAAAATGCAACAGTCAAGATAAATAAACACTATATTTAATCCTCACCTGAGGACATATTTCCATTGGTTTTAGAGAGAGAGGGAGAGAGAGAAACATTGACGTGAGAGAGAAAGATGGATCAATTGCCCCCTTATGTGCCCCGACCTGGGATAGGACACGCGACCTAGGTATATGCCTTCACCTGGAATCAAACCAGGAACACTTCAGTGCACAGAAGCTCAGAGTGCAATGTGTATGCGTTTAAATACAAATAAAGAGGGTGTATCAGATGCACGATTTCCCTTTTGTCTGAGGCTCCAAGATGGCTCAACAGGACGCTGATGCTATGCAATAGCAACTTATAGCTCCCTCTTGGCCAGATTGTACCTAAGAACCAATTTCCCACCAAAATGCTAAAGCAGCCCCCTAATGAAAGGCCTTCCTTAGGAAGTAACCTTTTATCTGAGCCTTGAAAAAGATGAGACATGGAGTGTAGCATGGAGGGAACAGCATATTTGCAAATCCAAAATGCCTAAAGTAAAAAGAGCTACAGGGATGTTTGGGGAAGGATGATGTCAGTGAGTTTGTAGGCAGAGACCAGATCATGTAGAATCTTCAATAGGGGAGATACATGCCTGGGTTTGTTTCTTAGGCAGTTAATACCTTGTTGAGGGATCGGGTCCGGATACAGGGAAATCCGTCATGAGGTTCGCGCTATACCTAAGGGATGACTGAATCCCAACCAGAGCAGGTAGACAGATTTCCAAAGTCCAGGTCCGGTCTCCCACCTTAACACTGAGGGGAGGGAGACACCCGGGTCCCTGCCCTGCCAACTGCACCACCTCAGGGTTCCACTTGAGTGGCTAGTGCCCCGGGGCGCGGGCAGGAACCGCCTGAAATCCGCTGCGGGAAGGGTCAAGCGGGGCGGGGCGGGTCAAGCTGGTGCCGGATCGGCTGCCGCCCAATCGCCGCGGGCCCACCGAGCCCCGGGGGCTGGGGCCGCCGCCGCAACGTGCCGCGGCTGCGCCGACGCGCGAGCGCCGGGCAGCGCGGCTGGCGCGCTCACTCTGGTGGCAGCGGCCGTGCGCGAACGGACGTGCCCGGAGCACCGCAGCCGCCCAGCCGCCCAGCCACCCGCGGCCGCCCCACCGCGCGAGCTGCGCCGCCCGCCATGGTGTCATGGATCATCTCCAGACTCGTGGTGTAAGTGGCCTTCTTCGCCGCGTCCCTTCCATTCCCTTCTCCGCCCCCGGCCCCGGGCTGTGTCCGCCCCCCCGGCGCTGCGGCTATTAATACCCGGCGGCCGCTAATTTTAGTAGGTACAGTAGCTGCTGAGGTCGCCGGCTGGCGTGCGGGCGGTGCAGGACGCGGCTACAGTCCTGCGGGGCCCAGCCCGGGGGGCCGGCGGCCGCAAGGGCTAGGGCGCACGGAGCCTCCGTGGGGGCTCGTCTCGCCGCGCCCCTGCCGCATTGTTCACCGGATGGTGGGATTCGCAGAAGCCCCGAATGGGCGCGCCGCGATGACAAGCTTCTCTCTCCTTTGGGAGATAAGCTGGCCGGGGTCGCCTGTCGCGGCGCCCGGCGGGTCGCCACGCTTTTGTCAAGCAAAATTGACAGACAACCCAGAGGAGCCTGGGGCGCTGCCTGGAGGGGTCAGCGCGGAGAAGGGCGGAGAGATGGAGGCGGAGCTCTCAGTGGGGTTGAAAACACTCCTTTTTAGGTTTCTCAAATTGACAGAGGCAAAGGCAAGTCCCCCGTGTCTGATTCCTTTGGCGGAGGGGGTAGGATGGGGTGCAGGGTGTTGACAGAGGAGAGAGAGCGCGCATCTCCAGGAATTGACGGAAAATGTCCAAGTGACAGCCACCTGGATGGTGGCGAGCACACCTCCCAGGCCTTGCAGGAGAGCTCCGAGTCATCTGGGGCGAGGCGAGGCCTGTGTGAAGTCATTGGGTGTGGGCCTGGGGGTCGTTTTTCTCTGTCAAGCCCCAGAGCTGAGTAGACATTAGAAGAGCTCCTTCCCTCGTGAATTTATTCCCCTTTGGACGTGGCTGTTCCAGTTCTTCCCTAACCGTTCTCACCAGAGTCCGGACAGATTTTGACACCTGCTAGGAAGAGCCGGGGCTGAAATGGATCTGGGGAGCTGGGGTAGGAGGTGTACCTCAGGCTTTTCCTTTGTCTGAGGAAGAGGGGTTCTGGAGTCCCGTTGATCAGGCACCGTCACTCCCTACCGTTTTGAAACATCTCCCATTTCCTACAGTTCTTGACGGATTTTCCAAGAAGCAGTCAGGGGAGTCTCTCAGCATTGTCTCTTGGCCACCATTCTGGGCTTTCCTACCAAAGCCAGAGTGTATGTGCCTCTCAGCCCCCAAGTCTGCCATTCCATGTGGGCCTCTCCACAGCTGTTGCAGACTTCTGGGAGTTTGTGCTATACCTCGGGCAGCATGTTAAATATTTAAGAGATTTCTGCGGGCAGAACTGGCATGAATAATACAGGGAAGGAGCTGGCACGCCTTGCCCCACCTCATGCCTGACCAAAGCCTGTCTTGCCTTCAGGGCAATATTTGCTCTCCTAAAGTTGTGCTGTGATCTTCATATTTGCCAGCGGCTTCTGGGAGGGCCTCAGGTGGGGCCAGAGAGCTTAAGTCAGCCCAGCTGGAGGGCTCACTCTCTATAAATACTGTTGGGCTTCTAACCCAATAGTATTTATTCTGTGAGCTTCTGGTCTTGGGTCCATGTGACCATTTTTAATTTTATTCACATACCCCAACTGTACAAAGCAGTTGAGGGGTCTGGAGAGGGAGTATATATTTGGGGGGGGGGTGTCTCAGGGATTTGCTTTTACTTTCTAAAACAACCACACTCCCCAGAGGTAGAGCTTTAGAGAACTTAAATGACCATGAGAACTGCCCCTCAAGTCAGCCTGGGACCCTCTCCGGTGAGAGTTTGTGGGATTTAGGTTTGTTATTCCCACTGTCAGTTCCAGCAGGTCAGAGATACCACCTGTGCCCCCCAATCCCTAGTTCTCCATAGAAAACCAACGTGGAAGTGTCAGTTGGGAGTTACCAAAACCACTCTAATTAGCAGCAGTTGTTTTGTGTAAATAATACCTGTTCATTATAGGAAAATTAGAAAATATAGGTAAATAGACTGACAGTCATTCACATTATTACCATACAGATAGTTAATGGTAATTTTGAGATGTATATTCTTCAAGATGGTTTTCCATATGTGTATGTGCACATTTATATTTACAGTTGAAGAAAACTGTCCACTCAGCCTAAACTTCCATATACCTCTTCTCAAGGAGGAGGAATATCACATTAGGAGTCACAAAACCCGTGTTCAAATCCCAGTTCTGCTTCTCGTCAACACATTGTAGTTTACAAGACACCCCAGTTCACAGGCTAGTTTACCTCATATTGCCGTTGCAAAGATTTCAATGATGCATGGTATATAAATTGCCAAGCACCACAAAGAGCAGTAAATCAATGATAATTTCTTTTGTCTTGCCAGGTATCTAAGTGGGTGTAAGAGTTCTGGAAGGGGTTCTCAACCTACCCTACTTTGGTGGTTTTTAAACTGGCTTCCCTGAGGGTCACTCACCTCTGGGCTCCCCCACCCTGATTCAGCACAAGCAACTTGGGATTCTAGAAGAAATAGAATTTGCAAAATATATGGGTTTCACTAATAAAAACTACTGCTCCTGTCCCCCCTCCCCCTTCTCGCCCTCACATCTGTAGAACTGCAGAGGGACTGTGCACTGCCCAAGGACACGAGGTTTGCTGGTAAAGAAGCAGGCCTTGGAGTTTTGGTCCGATACCCTTTCTACTGGAGCTTGGCCTCAGTAGTGGTCCTAAATTGATCACTTTCCAGCTTCCAAGAGCTCTGGTACGGAGTCCTGTGATTTTTGTTCGCAAGTCCATTTCCTGTCAGCAATCTTTCCATGGTTTTCTAAACAGTCACATCAAAGAACATTTGAGGAAGACCTATCACTGTGTTCTGAGGATGGAGAGGAGTGTCTTCCTTCTAACTGGAGTCCTTAAGACAAGCTGATGGCATCTAGGAACAGCCACCTGGTGCTTGTGGATGTCTGTGAGCATTTTTAGGTCAGCGATTGTGGCTTATTTCCCTTTCCAACCCTTTTCCTCTTTACAAGGCTCTTTTCTGAGGTACCTAGCACCTGAGTGCACTCAGTAAAAATTGGTCATGTTGAAGGAAATCGGAGGACAAGCAGGGGAACTGGTTGGCATTATCACCAGGAGATGGAAGTCAGCAGGTAGCAGGACAAGCTTGTGCCCACTGGGAGAAGATCTTGGAGTGAAGACCAATTGAAGACGCTGCTTTCTTGCTACCTGTCTTCCTCCTAACTCCCTTGGCTGAGCCTAGAAAGAATTAAGTGAGAGATACTTAGTTTAGTAACAAGTGACAAGGTTGGCCTTGTTGGAGTCCGGTTGGTATCTGCATGAGAACATGGAACATGGGGACATTTAGGACTGGGCTGCTTGACTTCTTTAAGCTACTTTGTTTTCTTTACAAACAGCTCAGGACGTAGGCAGGAATGAATTTCAACTGGGCAGGGTATGTTCCTGTGTACTGGAGGGGCACATAGTGATTGCCCTGTGCCTTCTTAGGAGAATGCTCTGTTTTAAAGCATTTATTCCAAGGATAGACAGAATGTTGGCTGAGGCCCGGAATGTTAGATGCAGAGCATCTCATCACTGCTGGGTTAGTAGACAAAAACTCCAGTTCACTACATGGGGAAAAGCAGAGTCTTCAACAAATTTTCTAAATAACTGATAGCTATGCAGAAAAAAACGTTATTTCCACATTGCACATCTTTAAGAAAATGTTGGTTTTTAGAAAGTACAGAGCGATATTCAAAATAGAGTCTTAGTTTGGTGGCTGAAGATCTGGAGAAGTGCTAGGGCTGTACTGGAGCATGAAGTGTGTGTGCCCTGGGTCGGTGATGTCCAAGTAGAGCAGACTGGAAGGAATGTGGGCTGTCCTCAGATCGCTCCCCCACTGTTGCAAAACAAATGGGGGAAAGAAGAAAAGACCACACATTCTTAAATATAAGCTTCCCTTTTCTTGGGCATGCTTTTAAAAGGTAGAATGCAGAAAATGATCCTGTTAATGGAGGGTTCAGGTTGGCTGGGGAGTTATTTCCTGGCACTGCGGTGTGGTACAGGGTCGGAGCTGAGTGAAGGTTAAAGCTGAATTGTGAGAGGAAAGATGTAGGGCTGGAAGCCCAGTCGGGTTCTGTCCCTGGTGTAGGTCTGAACCTAACATCAGAGTCCGAAGGCCAACCCGCCCTGGGGCCCAGCTCCCTGTCTGTGAGACAAGAAGAGTGTTGGCTGGCATTACCTTGGAGGTCTTATTAAAACTCTTAGTTTTAAGAGCCACTGCTTCAGTGGACCATGTTTATTTATAAGCAGGAGGAGTATCCTCAAGGAAGTAAAAATACCAGCTTACATTTCACTGCTGTTGTGCTGCCCTGTTCTTTGTTTATTAATCTTTCCTCCTTGCTGGGAGATAGCTTTTGTGCACTTCTTCCTGATGTGTTTTCTTTGAAGGTTAGCTGACAAGTGAGGGTCTCACCTGGTTATTACTAGCTCATCTTGCCCTTCCTGCTGTAGCAAGAACTGTCTTCTTTGGTGTGTGTTATTTGGTGGGGGAAGAGCATTTGGGAAGAATGAGAGAAGGGTGAGGCAGGCCCTCTGTAGCCACCTAGTGAGGCTTTCATTTTGTACTGTGGATGTGGGCTGTGTTTGTATGCTTTCCAAGGGGGTTCAGGAGGCTGGGCCCAAGGAAGATTTGGCCATGAGTAGTCACTGTGTATGGCACCTTTGGAATTTCACTGTCAAGGATGAGCCACACACATGGCATCTGGTTACTAGGACTCTTGGTGTCTGTGGGAATTTTTCTGAGAACAGCAAGAGCTAAGGGGGTTTGCATTGGTCTATGAGGACGTTTCTTTTCACTTCTGGGCCTTGAGAAGGCCCTGATGGGATGGAAGATGGGTGGTTATATACATAGAGTTTGTTCTGAAGTTTCACATCTCATTTGTCTTCACAGAAGCACATTGTTTTCCATTTAGGTGTTTTTAGATGCACCCAGGGGCTTTGGGGTTATAAAGAAAAAGGAACTGTGGATAAAGAACCAAATATTTGGCATACAATAAAGCTGTTGAAGGAATCTTGACAGGTCATCTGGTGTAGGCCTTTAAACATGGCACTCATGCCTAGACCAAGGATGGCAAGTGAGTTTCATCTCATGATTGAGAGGAGGCTGCCTGGGACACTATCTTGAGGAGCAGGAAGCTGGGTGGGGCTCAGTAGAGAAGGGGCCCTCTGAATGATTCATGTAGGGAAGATGGAAATGGGGGCGCACATGTTGGTTCAGTATTTGCTCTCCCAGACTTGGCCTCCTTCCAGTCAGAGAAGGTCTACACCACTGTCAGAGTTTTATGCACTTCCCTAAATTGGTAAACAGAGAGCAGCGTCCTTTACCTGAGTTAACATCACCACCTCGTTAGTCACCTGGCAGGTCTAGACCCAAAGTGCCTCCTTGTTGCCAGCGTAGGGAGCTGTCCAGCCTAGTGGCTCTCTGGTCTACCTCTTTTCTCTTAGGACAATGATGTGCATACCACATTTTCCCCTTTTCCTTTGCCTTTCACCAATCACAGCTCAGTTAAAGTCCTCCTTGGCCTTCTCTTGTGCAGTAGTGCATTCACATCCCTTCTTCCTCCTTGTATGGGTCTTCAGATGGTACTTTCGGCTTCAAAATGAGTTTCCCACTTCCTTCTGGTAACATACCCCATCCTACCTCCTGCCACTCAGCCAAAGAAGTGGGCATGCGACCCAGGTGGAGCTACACATTGCTCTGGGCACAGAGGCGGAATATGTGGCCCAGACTGAGTTACTAGATCTTTCCCCAGGGTTTCTTGATTTAAAGCTAGGAGAGGATAGCTTTGCCTACAGAGCCCAGAGCTGGAAAGATGTGAAGGTGGGGCTGCTGGTGGCTGAACCCCTGGGGCATGGTCAAGGCCTTTAGGCAAAAGGGGTGAATGAGACGAAGCAGAGATAAACAGAGATGAGACATGGGCAGAGAGAGGAGGAAGCTGGCACAAGTCTTGATTCTAGTTATTCAGGCCCCAGTTCCCCCTTCTCCTTTGATGCCTTGAGCTGTTTCCTGTTCTAGAAGGAAAGCCTCTAATAGTGCTTGTATCATTAAATATGTATTGTGGGGTGAGGATGGACTGGGTTATGCTGCAGTAACAACTCCCAAATCCCAGTGGTGGGAGACAGCAAAGGTTTATTTCTTGCTTTATTCTGCCAGCTCACTGTGTGTTGGCAGAGACACTGCTCATTGTGATCATTGAGTCCTAGGCTGATGAGTCTCCTTTGTCTGACAGTGCTGTCCTCACCACATAAGGTGCCAGGATTCACTGTGTTAGGAAATAATTGGGAATCATGCACTGTCTTAAGTACTCTAACTGGAAGTGACATGTGTCAGTCCTGCTCACATTTCATTGGCCAAAGAAAATCCAATGGCCAGGCCTAAATTAAAGTGGGTAGATAATTACAGGTTTACTAAACACCTGTGGACAACCCCAATGCCCACCATACATGTTGAATGAATGAATCCTAACCAGCTTTTGCAAACTTCTAAATGTCATTCCTTTGCTAAAGTTGGTGTAAAATGGAATTTTTTCTCTCATGCAACTGAGGGAGTCCTAACACTCATTTACCTTTTTACATTAGAAAAATCTCTCACTCTCCTTTGACCCCCTTTCTTTATTCTGTTTGTGAGTTTTAAAAGGAGGTCTCATTTTTGAGGAGAAATTAGCAGTTGTAGAATTGATGCAGTTCCAGGCTAAGACCTTGAGGTGCTCTATGCTTTTCTATACATTTGCCTCCATCTGTGTTTCTCCATGAGACCTCCTTGGGCCCCCTACCCCAAGAATGATTTCTGTCCTCTGGTCTCCAGAGGGGCGTGGCCACTTTGTACCTTGTGTTACGGTGGTTTGTGCATTTTGTCTCCCCTTCAGGACCATGTCTGTTTCTTTGTCTCCCTCACGGTTCTGCACGTGCAGTAGGTCCCAGTGAGTACCCGTTGGGTCACATTTAAAGATTTTATTTATTTACTTTTACAGAGGGGAAGGGAGGGAGAAAGAGAGGGAAACATCAACGTATTGTTGCCTTTCACATACCGCCCCCCTCCTCACTGGGGACCTGGCCCACAACCCAGGCATGTGCCCTGACTGGGAATCCAACCAGCAACCCTTTGGTTCACAGGCCAGCACACAGTCCGCTGAACCACACCTGCCAGGGCTGCCTGCATTTTAAGAAGATCCCTGTGAAGCTTGAGAAGCGCTGAGTCAGGCATCATTGTTGCCCCTGTGAAATGAAAAGATAAGGATTTGCCTAAAGTTCCCATTATTGGCTGCAGAAACCCTCTAGTTCTGACAGGTTCCAACCCTGACTTTTTATGAGTTCTAAATGGCGTAATTGGACTCCCCCAGCCCATTGTCCAAACAAGAGCCTTTCACAGATGGGCTGCCTAATTGTGATCTGTGTAAAATTTAGTTTTGCCTCAGCTGGGGTTTAGACTGTCAAGGTAAAACCTGTCAGGCAGAATATTGAGCTGAGAGGGTCAGGTTACTCAGAAGACAGTGGCATGAGAAAGAGGCCCAGGGAAGCAGTCAGCTGATGCTCGGGACTTGCAGCGGATTTACAGAAATGTGAGAGGACTTTCACTTCTGAGAGCTCGAGGCTGAGAGCCACTGGTTGCCCTGTGTCCGTCCTGGGGAGGTCTCAGTACTCAGCAGGATCCATGTCTTCTTCACCCCAGGCCCTGTCAGCTGTGGGGTTCAGTCTCACCAGTGAGTCCCCTCAGCTCTACCTTCAAAACCCATCCCATCCCACCGACCCCCACCTCCACCGCCACCACCTTGTCCCCACCCTAAATTGTTGCTCTCCCAGACCGTTTCAAAGCCCTGCTAATTGTCCTGCCCACGTCTACACCTGTCCCTCCAGTGACTTGTTTCAAATTTAAGATAGATCATCTTTCACCTGCTATTTTAAAACTGTCCGGAGACTTCATGTCCCACCAAGAATAAAATTCAGGCTCCTTACCGTTCTCAACAAGTTGAGCAAGGCCTGGCCCCTACCCCCTACCCCGTCTGCGCGCTATATTGTTCTGTCCTCCCTCTCTCAGCAGCATCATCCTCATTGTTCCTAGAAAATGATAAACTTGCTGTTTGCTGTGCCTGGGACACACCCCCCTAGATACTGCATGGCCCTCTCCCTCTTTCCATGTGGTCTCTGTCCACGTGTCACCTTTTCAGGAGAGGTCTTTTCTGATCACCTTCTCCAGAGTGCACCCACCCACCACTCTGTCCTCTCATCACCTCCTGAAACTTTGCTTTTAATTCATTTGCTTTCTTGTTCATGGTCTCTCTCTACACTAGGGGTTGATCTCCATGACTTTTGAGACTTCGTCCATTCACAGCTGTTTTCTCAGTGCCCAGAGCAGTTCAAAATTCATAGTAGGTGTTTAAAAAACTTTGTGGAATGAAAGATGACTGAGTATTCCCTTCAGGGTTAGAAGATTCTTTTTAGACATTCAGATTGTAGCAGCTCAATTTGTGACTATGGCAAAGAGCCTGACCTCTCTAAGGCTCAGTTTTCTCGTCTGTCTGGTGAAAGGTTTGATTTCTGTTTCTGACAATAGAGTCTGAATGCCATCATATAAAAAAACTGAATTTTAAAACTTCTCAAATTTTCGGCACTACGTCACAGTGATCCCCTTAAAAGGTATTTTTGAGTTTTAAGTATAAGAGAACTTACTAGGAGACCAAGCAGAGATGGAATCATTTTGCAAGGGTATAAACTAGGACAGTAATAGCTGCCTAACAGACTACCCTGAATTTTAGATAAAACAACAACCATTTTGTCTTCATCTTCTCTGGCTCTGTGGGTCAAGAATTTGGACAGGACACAGCACACAAAACTCATCTTCCCCATGATGTCTGAGTCTCTTGTCAAGGAGGAGGCAAATGGCAGAGACAGGCTGGGCATCTCTTTCTTTTCATGTGTTCTAAGACTTCTTCATATGGTCTTTCCATGTGATTTCTCCAGCATGGAGGCCTCAGGATGGTCCATCTTCTGATGTGGTGGCTCAGGGTGCCAAGAGTGAGTGTCCAAGAAGCATTAGTAGAAACTAAGACTTTTAATGACCTGGTCTCAGAAGCATTCTACTGACCAAGCAAGTCACTAAGGCCACTTTAGATTGGAGAGGACGGATGGCAAATAACCTACAGCCATCTTTAGAGTACCAAGCTGGAGGATTGGCCTAGCTTTGATTTAATATCTACATAGAGATAGGAGGGGCCTTGGGCCTATGGAAGTAATAAGTGAGAACTGAAAGTTTGCATGAAGCTGAGACTTGAAGGGCTGTTCTACACTATGGTCCTGAGTGGAAGGATAGACCCGCAAGCACAGAGAGATGACAGGAAAGCTTGTCTGTCTTGCCCTGGGTTCCGGGTGAGGAGAAATCTCCCTTGGGAATTTGAAACTATCCGCGGACCTGTCCTCATGGGTTTAGGGTTTGAGTTAACACATTCTGCATGGTCTGAGCATCCTCAGCTGGGAGATTAACGTAAAAGTTTGCCCTGGGGCATCTGTCAGAAACTACTCCAGTCTCTCTGAAAGGTCTAAATATATAGCATATGAAATTAGCTCCCAAGAACATGAATTCACATTTCAAAATTTCAAAACATGTGGGGCAGCAATCCCCATAGCATAATAAATACTACAGGAAGCGGGATTAGCTCCACCCCCAACTAACTAAATAACATGCTTATATTATTTTGTATATAACATACAAATACTATGCAGTATATAAATAACTATTATATATAAAATAACTATTACTTAGAGACCTTTGACTAAGTCTTTTTAAAAAGAAAAAATAAATAAATGAAAGAATTGAAAATATAAGAAGATAACAGATCCTGGGGACAGAGAAATGAGCCCACTAGAAAAAGAAGCAATTCCAAAAGAAAAAAATAAAGGACTGAAATTAAAATTGCAATGGGTAGTTTTAAATGATGAGGAATTGAGCACCAAGGGGGTGATGTTTTCCATGCTCCATCTTCAAGCTAGAAGGGATCTTAGTGGTCTCAGGCTGTTGTTTGACAGGGAAGACAGGACCAGGGACATTAGGTCATTCATCGAAATCACCAGCCTGATTGGCTGGGCCAAAACTTGAAACCAAGTCTCCAGTTTCTGAAAGTGTTTAGATGTGGAAGAAAGAGAAGCTTTGTTTTATGTGGTTAAAGGGTTGGACTAGGACCAGTGAGTGACTGGAAGACAAATTTTTGGCTTGATAGAAGGAAAAGGTTTACAGTAATGGGTGCTCATGTGAGGCAGTGAGCTCCAAGATTCAAACCCTACGACCTTCCAACTGTAAACTCATGGTTTTAATCATTTCCCTCATAGTGGTTGAGGAAGAGAGGTAAGAGTTACTGGAAAGATTCTCTTTTTCAGTGGGTAGGCCTTCCATTGTTTCAAGATTGATTGATTCATTTATTGATTCACTGCCCACTTATTGACCACTTGCTTAGTGCCAGGCACTGTACTGGGAACCAGGGATACAAAGATGAATGAGTTTTTCTTCCATCTTTGGGAAGTTTTTGAGGTTACATAGCCAATCAATGAGAAACTTGGACTTGAAGCCAGGGTTCCTCCTGCTTGGCCAGTGCTCCCTCCATTGGCATGTGTTTTGTGAGTGTGTGTGAACAACTTTCCTGGTTTTGGTTGGAAACTGTAGGAAGGAGCCCTTTCAGCAGGGGAAGCAGCGTGCTGACATGTGAAAAGATTAAACTGCTACATCTCTCCGCCTGGGGGACACGTGGCATCCAGTGCTGGAAGACAAGAGGAGGCAGAGGAGAGGGTGTCCCAAGTGGAAACAATATGGGATGAGGAGATGAGTGAGCTTGAGCATCCTTCCCCACGGTTTTAGTTGACTGTTGCAGCTCTAAGAGATGACTACAAACTTAGTGTCTTGAAACAATGCAGATTTAGTTTCTTTTTTTTTCTCATATTCTTTTTTTATTTTTATTTTTTTAATTATATTTTATTGATTATGCTATTACAGTTGTCCCATTTTCCCCCCTTCATTACCCTCCAC
>PVKU01009949.1:0-56916 GCA_004027475.1 Anoura caudifer | reverse complement strand
ACAGTAGATGCATAAATGTACTGCCTATTCCTCATCAAGAAAGGACTTGCTGACCAGCTGCAAAGAGGGTGGTCAGCAAACGTCCTTTTAACCGTCAGCTATTTTAGGGTCAGTTACAACTGCAGAGAACTGCCTACAGAGGTCACACCCTTCCCAGATCTACTGAATAAGCAAAATTGAGACAAAACTGCTTGGCCGTTTGGCATAATTTGAGGCAATCCAATGGTCATTACATGCTCCAGAGTTTTCTCCAGGGCTGCCTCTGTCAGGACAGTATTGCAAACTGACTTTTTTCTCTGTACAACCCTGCTTCTTCCCTTTCCTTCTGTGGATAAATAAAGGGGTTCTATAGAAAGTCACCTCAGAGGGTAATTTGATCATACATTCCTAACTGGGCTTGTCATGATGGGTAGTCACCCCCCCCCCCCCAGGCATATAGCATTGTAGTAAAAGGTTTATTTTTGCCTTTAGCAAGACCTGTCCATTGTTTTGTGCATCTAGCTTAACACAGCTTCGAATTATACAGAGTAACCATCTTCAAGAGAGCACAGGAAAGTTCATGTGTGTCAGTGGTGTCCGTGGGGGCTGCAGCAAAAAAAGTTTGGCATGGTGTCTCATACCATTCACTGGCACAGCCAAACCAAGAGGTCAGAAGGCAGGACCTAGGCTATGAATCAGTGAATGAATGCATGGAGGGTGTTTGTAAAATGCATGAAGAACATGTGAAGAGAAAGAAAGAATCCCAGCAGCCCCTCTCTCACTTATATCAGCCAGTTGTTTGCTTTTATTGATGATGTGGCCAACCTCAGCTGTCTAGTTTGCCAAGCAAATACCCAGACATACCAGCCGTATAACAAAGATGGGATTAAAGAGAATATCTCTGCGCTCCTTCATAGGCAGGCCCAGCAGGCCGGGAAGCAGTTGTGTTGGAAACATTAGGGGGTTGAGGGTGGGCTTGGAACACACGTGTGCACAGCCATCTGCAGTGGAAGTTCTGTGTTATTAGTATCCTGTTTCCACTATGGTACACTTCAGCCACGGTTGGATGTGTTGGATGAAATGTGAGGATCTTGTTCAATCTGAAGCTTCCATCACCCCCCCTTTTTTTTGTTTTTCTTTCTTAAACATTGTTATGATTTTGAAGGAAGTTTTTCTTAGTTAATGTTGGTTTCAATACTTTAAAAATTGTTCATATTCGCTTTATAACATTCACTGTGTTAACCCTTCTTCAAGTTGGGGTGGAGATGGTGGCACAGTTCAGTTATGTCCTAAGATAAAGTCTTAGTGAAAGACAAATGAATGTTATTTAGTTGTATTTGAGAGAGAGAGAGAGAGAGAGAGAGAGAGAGAGAGAGAGAGAGAGAGAGAGAACGAACATGACCTTGGTAACTACCTATAATACAACCCTGACTTGCCTTCTCCCAACTCCATGTAATCTTCACTAAATTCCCTCCCTGATTTCAGATGCACAAAAGAAAATGAAAAACTGTCATTCTCCAGAGAATTTGAGATCTTGCTTCCCGGCAATTGTCATCAGTTTGGCTCAAATAAACCCATAAAAATTCTCTACAGGTTTGGGCGTTTTTACATCATTCCTCCCCACTCCCCAGCATGCCGTCTCAGCCTAATTCTGTAGAATTCCACCTACGACAGATTACTGTTCACTTGAGGTCAATATTTCCTTTAGTAGAACATTATCATAAGTGTGTCAACGAATGAATGCATGAAACAATTCATGTCAAAATAAGGTAGGTTAAAAGTACTGAAGGGTCCTTTTTATTTGTTTCTAACACATAGTTCTATTTCCAAGTTTTCAGAATGATTTAAACATGTTATAAGCTGCTTACAATGTTAAAGATTTTGCATCATTGATTTTTCCATTTTTCTATTTGTTGTCGACAGTACTATTGAAACTCAAGGTAAGTTTGATATGAATCATAAAACTTTCCAAGAAACCATTCTGATATGTCTATCCCTACAACTTAAATACAATATCAAATGATGAATGCTTGCTGATTTGAACACGTTAAGCAAGGGTGCAGAAAGTTTACAAGAGGAATGCTTAAGGCGAAGGTTCTGTATTAGGAAATGTTTACACAGCAAACAGATATTTTAGCCGAAGATTTTAAAGTTCCTTTTTTTGTTGCATTCATGCAAATGCAAATAATGTTTTTTTATTTTCAACTATAAGTATCTGCAGATCAGAGTTTCCTTCCTGTTTTCAAGCAAGCTTGATTCCTGATAGAAAATTTTCTATGAAGCGTAACTATTTTCCTATTACTGGCTTTTCTTTAGAATGAGTTTTTATCTCATCATTCATCTTCTAAGTGGGGCAGACAAGTAAATCAGTAATGTGTTAATTCAAATTTTCCTACTATGTTGTATAGAAAGACAGTGGAGAAGCACGTGAAACTGGTATGTTGAATAAACATGACACATGGATTGTCATCAAAACGCAATTTGATTTTCTTCTGCCATCCCATTACATTCCATGCAGTTGAGATAACCTTACCCTGCCATCAGATCTGATCCCTGGCAAGCCCACAACTTTTCTGCTCATCATGGACAGTTCTGCCATCACACTAAGTCAGACGCAGTCTTAGTGAGAAAATTAGAATGCTTAGCCCTATGAAATAACCAAAAGGCAAAACTTAACCAAATGTGATATTTTTTTTCTTTTCCCTTGGCTGGACCTGCGTCATGCTGGAAGCCTGCTGTGGGAAAGAGGTATGTAATTTGCTTTTTCTACTTCTTGTCTTAATTCTCCTGGCTTGCTAAGTCCCTCCAGTGCTAGCATTTGGAGGGCACAGAAAGGAACAGGGATGTTAAAGTCTTTTATGCTAAAAATTTTCTAAGCTGGCTTTACTGTTTCTGATTGTGCTAGGTATTTAAAGACTTTATTCTTATAAAAATGTTTCATGTACTTTGTACAGGTCCCCACTGAACTCATCTACCTTGCACTTCCTAGTTCAGGCGCCTCGCATCCAAGAACTTTCTGCCAAGGTCTTTGTCCATCTGGTAGCTGTATTGGAAGATACTCGAGATGGTTTCACACTGGCCCCCTCTCCCATAGGGCCCATACATCCTCCATGATAAGCCATCACATATCCCTTGTCTCCCAGCTCTGAATGTTGTGGAGCAGCCGTCTCCTGGCTCCATCACCAAAGCAGTTAGTTGGCTTTCTCTGCCTTCTCAGTTTCCTTGGGGAGGAGTCAGTGCCCAGTCAAACATCCATTCAGGAATTTCATCTTAGTTTGGCACCATTTTCTACACTGCTTACTACACCTATAGAAAATACTTTTCAAGGCTCCACAAGGCTGTTAAAGGCACATGGATTAAAATATGTAAAGGCATGAAGACCCATAAAATATAAAGCTTTTCAATAACTTCCCCATGAATGACTGTGTTTCGTGTGCAATTCATTGTTTCTTCTTCCACATTCTCTCCAAGCTAGCTGCAGACTTCAGGTCCCCATCCCTGCTGTCCTAGGTCAATTAGAACTCCCCACATTCTAGACCCAGGACCAAATAGGATACATACAGTAAAATACAGAAAAGGATAGTCCACACAACGAAACTTAGAGATTCTTAAGAGTATTCTTTAAAAGTATTCTTAAAAGCGTTTTGAGGCTGCTGTTGTTATTATAATTGTTTAATAATCTAAAATAAGATATTGGAAAGCTGTCAAATGCAGAATAATTTAAATACCTATTAAAATATTCTAATACACCAGAACACTGATATAAACTTGAAATTACGTGACCACAAGTTAATTGCATACCTTTACTAAGGCAATTAAAATAAGCAAATAAATAAATAAATGGTAGTCTTGTTTGTAAACAATGGAGTTGGTCTCCTATGTGCTTGTATTGTCTCTTGCTGAGAGTTTAGCACCTCCTGCCACGGGCTGGAGGCCCATCTCAGTCACTGCCATGTGGACCTCGCCATAGGACCACTCCACATGGTGATCGCCTATCACCAGAGTGAGCAAGCAAGAGAGCAAGGAAGCCGGAGAGAGAACGCAGTCTTTGTAAGGTGATCTTAGATGTGACGCCCCTCTCCTTTTATCATATTCTGTTCACTAGCAGCAAACCATTAGTTCTAGCACACTCTCAATGGGAGATGACACAAAAGCATGACTACTAGAGATGAGGTATTTAGGGGCTGTTTTAGGAGCTGACTCTCATAATCCCAGCCCTGTTATAAGACTATTTGATCCAATGACTAATTCCTTTCTTATACAGTAGTCCCCTCTTATTCATGGGGGATACATTCCAAGATCCCAGTGGGTGCCTGAAACTGCAGATAGTACCCAACCCTATATATACTATGTTTTTTCCTATATATACATATATACTGATGATAGCAAGTAATTTTTAAGTTAGGCACAGTAAGGTGCCTAACACCTTGATGAATAAAAAAGGATGAATAAAAATGATGAACAATGATGAATAAAAAAATAGAGCAATTACAACAATATATTGTATAAAATTATGCGAATGGTGTAGGGCCACTAATAAGTACAATAAAGTTTACTTGAACACACTGCTGTGATACCGCAACAGTTGACCTGATAACCCAGTTGCCCATTACCTGACCAACAGGTGGGTAGCATATGCAACGTGGGTACACTGGGCAACAACCCACGTTCCTAGTGGGATGAGGCAGGCAGTGTAAGATTTCATTATGCTGCTCAGAATGGCAAGTGATTAAAAACCAAAGTGTTGTTTAACTCTGCCATTTTCCAATTAATATTTTTGGACTACAGTTGACTATGGGTAACTGAAACTACAGAAAGCAAAAAAAAAATGGATAAGGAGGTATTATGTAATAATAGAGCAATACTGTTATATCATGAACTTCAATTCATAGCAATGCTCCTACTCCTGCTAGCTACTTGCTTGCTTTTAAGAAATTTTTAGCTTGGAAGAGTTTCAAGTTTACTAATTTTGTTGAGCAATGAGAATAAACTAATTAAAAAGTCATAATTTCCCCAGTCTATAGTTAACAAGCACTTCTTTTTTTTGTTTTAGAGTTTATTTATTTATTTTTAGACAAAGGGAAAAGGTGGGAGGAAGAGAGGGAGAGAAACATGAATGTGTGGTTGCCTCTCACGTGCCATCTACCGAGGGACCTGGCCCACAACCCAAGCACATGCCCGGACTGGGAATCAAACCAGTGACACTTCAGTTCACAGGCCAGCACTCAGTCCACTGAGCCATGCCAGCCAGGGCTATATAATTAATAAGCACTTCTAACCAGACCCATTCATATGAGATATAAACATGAGGAACAAAGAAAAAATAAAAATAACTGTAATAAAAAATGAGAAAGAAAAAATGAAACCATTCTCTCTCCTTTATCACTAATCTGGTCCTTGGAAAGAAACAAATTGGGAAAAGTAAGGGTCGGGGTGCTGGAATAATGTGGAGAAGAGAACACCATGACATTTTAAAACTGATTGTAAATGCAAAGGAGGCAATGACTTTCCAGAGGGAGAACTGTTAAGGACTGGTCTTGGCTAGTCTTGACTATGCCAGCCATGTTTCTTTACTGATATCTTAAGTCCTTCCCAACAAAATGACATGTTTATTCACCATTTTGAATACACGGAACTAATATTTTGTCAACGACAACAACAAAAACCCTGAAATTCCATACTGTGGAAAAGGGAGTGTTTTGCTGTTCTTAAAATTAATCTTTAAAAGTCAGGTACTAAATTTTGAGTTGGCATAAACTCTATGCAAAATAGCTTTCTGTGAGAACATTCTTAATTTAGAAGAAGATGCATAGTTTTTATACAGTGATTGAATAAGTTATAATTAGCCGAGTGGTTCAATTATCACAAAATAAGTGACCAAATTCAGCTTCTTATGACAACCATGCTATACAAGTTTAAGTAAATGAACACTTTTTTTTCAAAACAAACATTGTAACAAATGTTTCTTTTTAATTTTTATTGAATTTATTGGGGTGACATTGATTGATACAATTATGTACGTTTCAGGTGCACAATTATACAGCACATCATCTGTATATTGGATTGTGTTCACCAACCCAAGTCTCTTTCCACTACCATTCGTTCCCCCTTTACCCTCATTTACCTTCCTCCACTTCTCTTTCCCTCTGATACTCACCATATTTGCTGTCTGTGTCCCTGAGGTTTTTTTTTTCTTTGATTAATTCCTTCACCTTTTCTACCCAACCTCCCTTCCCTGTGACAGCTGTCAGTCTGATCTCTGCATCTATGAGTCTGTTTCTATTTTGTTCGTTAGTTTCTTTTGTTCGTTAGATTCCACATATAAGTGGAATCACATGGTACTTACCTTTCTCTAAAATAAGACAGAGAAAGACAAATGTTGTTTCTTATAAGAACATAGTTTCAAAGTCACTAATTATTAATCTTTGGAAGTTAACTTTTAAAACATCTATTTATGTCTTCAGAAAACATTTGCCCTTTTAGTAAATGAATAGAAATAAGCCTATGATGAAAAGACACAAAAATTATACATTAATGTTCTTTTTTGGATAACTTATGCAAATATTCACTGACCTTTAAAAAATTATTTTTTGTACAAATTAAAGGACAAAGTGCTTTGCATTCTAACCAGCACTTTTGTCAATAACCTTTTTATGAAGAGCTATGGAAACTTGTTGCCATTGATTTGACTATGATTTTAATTATGACATGCCAAATAATTTGGGGTTTATTATAATTATTTTTGCAAATGTTAATGAGAACATATGTAAAGTTGTAATAATTTTTGCTAATAGGGTTTTATACTTAGTTTGAATACTAAACAGAGCCTGGTATTCTGGAGAATGTAAAAAGGAAAACAAACAAAAAAAGAGGCTAGTTTACTTTACCATAAGGTGAGACTCTTTCTTCATTTATATAGTCCTTTATTAATTTTAACATGTATATATCACACCCATGTGACATGGCAGCAGCATACTTAGTAGAAGTCCACTTACATCCCCAAAGTTGAAAAGCTTTGTCACCTTAAGAAAGATGAAGTATGAAACTGGGCAAAGCTGAGTCTAAGTAAAAGGATGAAGTTCTTCCCAGAGGACATGCGTTTGGAAAAGGAAATTGCACTGACTGAAAAAAATGGACGAGAGAATTATAACCAGGCTGCAAAAGGCCTAGATAGCGGCATTTTATTGAGCAGAAAGTTACGAGTGACTTTAGTTACTATCATGTGTCCCTTTAAATCCAAGCAGCTAATTTACTCTCTACTTACAAAATATAAGTACAGCAAAAGTTCAGAAATATAATTTTACAGAGCCAGAAACCTCATAGTTCAGATGTTGTTAGCATGGCTTAAATGTATTTTCTAGTGTGCAAATTACAGCAAGGTCATGATACCACGATAAGAAATAATTATATGCATGTTGCAATAATTTGAACATTGTCTTTCTGATGAACATCTGATTTCAACAGGTCCCTCTGAAGAGAATAAATTCCATTCTGGGTCACATCCATCAAGCCTTCCACATCAAAATCTGTGCACCTGCCTCTGGTCCATCTCCCAGACAGTACATTTTTAACACATCAGCTGCCAGGGGGGAAAAGATCACAAAACAGAGGCTTGCTTCAAATGAAAAATTTTTGGCTGAGAGCATTGGGAATTATGTTGCCAGTCTGCCAAATGATACTGAAGCATAAATTTGAAGCGTATTATTTTATGTTATCTGGTTTAAGATACTTTCATTGCCATTTTTCACCTTGAATGCTATCTCTATATCTGCATGTTAATTTAAATAATAAAATCCATGCATTTTTTAAAATTAAGAAAGTTTTGCAATGAGATTCAAGCTGAATTTCAATCATACAAATTTATAGGATCACTGAGCATGGTAGAATTTTTTTTTTACAAAAAATAATGGTTTTAGCCTGAAAAGCACATATATCTCCTTAGTTTTTGCCCTTGCTTGTTACTTGGTCATTCTTCAATATTCTACAAAATAAACAACTGTCACTACACAGACATGTCACTTGTCAAACTAGCAGAAGAACAACTAATTAGAAGGACTAAAAATTGAATCCTAAAACAATTTCAAGGAAATATTTGAATACTTCAAGATCTTCAAATGCATGTTAATCCAAATTCATTAGGGGATGGCATATACCATTCACTTATATATTTCATAAACTCAACTCATTATTGGCTTGGAGAATACATTATCATATTTTTAATAAAATCACACACTTTTGCTACGGCAGGTACTGCTAACTGTCTATATTACATGCATTCTGTTCTTTACATGCAGAAGCCATTTTCCTCCCCAGAAAGAAATGAATCTAATGAAAAATACGTTTGTCACCTTCCCTTGCAGCTAGATTTGACCACATGACTAGATCAGTTAACGAAACCTAAACAGAAGTTTGCTGGGGAATTCTGGAAAAGTTTTTCTTTCCTACGATACTCATCAACCCCATCATATGCTCATCCAGTTTGTTTCTTCCTCATTTCTGCCTGGAACACAGGTGTGCCAGCTGAAACCACAGCAAGGACAGCACAACTAAGAAAAAGTCGAGGAGAGTTGCAGAGACTGTCGTGTCCTGTGGTAACGCTGAGAGTGATGCCCACCATAAGACTTCATGTTGCACAAGAGTAAGTAAATTGTTTCTTTTTATCCTTTTCCTCTCTTCTCATTTAATTACTGATGTATAAGTTGCATATATGTCAAGATACACAGATCTTAAATGCACAGCTTAGTGACTTTTTAAAAAAATCCTCACCAGATGATATGTTTATTGATTTTAGAGAGAGAAGAAGGGAAGGAAAGAGAGAGAGAAACATTGACATGAGAAACATCAACTGGCAGCCTCTCGTGCGTGCTCTGACTAGGGATCAAAACCAAAACCTAGGCATGTGCTCTAACTGGGGATCGAACCTGTAACCTTTTGGTATATGGGATGACTCTCAAACAACTGAGCCACCTGGCCAAGGCCCGCTTGGTGGCTTTTTTTTTTTTTTTTACATATGCATACTCCCATGTTACCACCTCCCACATCAAGATACATGCAACACTCCAGAAATCTCCATCCTGATTGATACCCTTCTCTACAGGCAATTTCTGTTATAATATCTAAATCCAACTTCTTAAAACTACTGTTTAGTCAGTTTTAGTCTTCTTATAGACAAATACAATTTTATACAGGTTTTTTTTGGTAAGCAAATGCCCTACAATTTCAGTAGGTTCACCACACAAACAATACTTTTAAAAGTTTTCCTTTGACAAAAGTCTTTTTAATCCTATATAGATATCAGCCTCAGCTCTGTTTCAAAACTAATTTTCTAAATTCAGTGCACTTGGAAATAATGAGTTTGTATAGAGACTTGATTAGATATTGTAAACTTTTTGCACATAGTTTTCTTTATACCTAAATCTCGTTCCTAATTTTGATAGATATAAGCAAATATTATTTTCCTATTTGATTCAGAGATTTTAATAATCAATGTGACAAAATTGAGTATGTCTAGACAGAAAAACTTAATCACTTCATTAAAAATAAACACTAAAGGTTACATGGAGATTGCTTGAATGATAAAGTAGCCCACACGTTTACCTATAACCAGCACACATTTATTTCTACTTGTTGAACATTTCCTAGTGACATTCATGTCTAAGATAAAACTACTATGTTCCTTCAATAATCCACAGTTTAAATAGTTACTTTATGAAATTTTTTAGTATTTTTTTATATTTATTAAATATATTTTACTATTTTCTATACCTTTTGTAAAATATTGAAAATTATTGGGGAATAATTGAAACAAAACTAAAACCTAAATTTAAAATAATAAACAAGGTCATTCAAAATATTTTGCAAGTCTCCTTTCACAACAGGTCATCTTTACGATGGTCATCAAAGAAGAATTAAGATTGGAACCTGTATATGTTTAGAGTGAGTGATTTTAATTCAAAACATATCAGTCCAAAACTTATTGGCAAGTTTAAGGATGGTTTCTTTTGGGAATTAAGAGAGTCATCCAATTATTAGCTGTCTTGTGATATTTAATGACCCATGAATAATCTTACTTCTGCCTCAGACTGTAAATAACCCAACGGGAAGAAATTTAATAACCATGTCAGTTTCATAGGAGGTAGTCAACCTCTGGGACTTTCATATAAAGCAGGTGTGGTGCAAGCAAGGATTTTGCTTTCCTCGCCTTGCTTTCTTGATCCCCTTCCCCCTAAACTGAGGCTACACTACTCCTTGTCTTATCAGACAGCTCAGGCAAGACAAATGACCTGGAGAAAACAGTAGGACTAATGAAACCCAATCAATTTCCCAGATCTTACAGGTGTGACTTTGAAGTCGAAGTGGATAAAAAATAAGAGTTCACTGTGTCAATCTTTTTTCAAACCAGAGAGAAAAAGGAGCTTTCAAGTGGATCCGGGTCTGATAGTGACTCCTACAGGGTCTTGCTAGGCTTGTGAAAGCTGTGAATAACAAACCAGTCGGGCAAACCAAACTGCAGCGCCTGTAGCTGCTGCAGCTGGTCTCTTTCAGGGGGTCCCTCCATGGAGAAGACAAAAAAATAGAAAAACATTTGGAAAGACACACATTTAGAAATTGAGACATTTCAGATTAGACTATAACTCTGCTCATGAACCACAACTTTCTAGGAACTTTTTATATGTATCATTCCTCATTGTGATGATACAATGGATTTGTTGTAGACCTCATGATTGTAAAACCCAAGGAGTGTCTGATATCTTAAATAAAGGTCCTGAAAGGGAAATATTCTGACTATACTCTTTCTCCTGCTCTAAACAGTACCGGTGCTCTCTGCTTCCTATTCATCATTTGTCAGTATAAAGGCCCGAATCAATGACTCAGCTATTTATAAGTTGGCAGAGGTGACATACAAATACACAAAAAGATTAAACTTCTGTAGATAAATATAGATTAATGAATATTCTTTTACACCTTAAATGTCCTCTTAACAAGAATTTTAACACAGCCATGATGATGCATTCTTTTGGTAACAATTGAGAGGAAAATTACAATAGGAAAAATCCTCTCAAATTTGACATCGCTATAATTATTAAATCTTGGTCATTTTATTCTGAATATATTACTACAATAAAAGTGTAAAGGTCAGGTGGGAATGCAGATTGGGGCAGCCACTATGGAAAATGGTATGTACGTTCTTCAGAAAATTGAAAAATGGAACTGCCTTATGTATGACCCAGAGATTCCATCCACTTCTGTGAATGTATCTGAAGAAACCCAAAACACTAATTCAAAAGAATATATAAACCCCTATGTTCATTGCATCATTGTTTACAATGGCCAAACTATGGAAGCGACCCATGTACCCATGAATAGAAGAGTGGTTAAAAAGTTGTTACATATAGCCCTGGCTGGTGTGGCTCAGTGGATTGAGTGCCAGCCTGTGAACCAAAGTATCACTGGTTTGATTCCCAGTCAGGGTGCATGCCTCGGTTGTGGGCCAGGTCCCCAGTAGGGGGCATGTGCGAGGCAACCACACATTGATGTTTTTCTCCCTCTTTCTCTCTCTTCCCCTCTCTAAAAATAAATAAATAAATGAAATCTTTAAAAAAAGTTGTTACATATATGCAGTGGAATATTACTTGGCCATAAAAAATAATGAAGTCTTATCATCTGCAACAGCATGGATATAACTAGATGCAGATGTGCCCAACATTTTGGTGTCTCTGGGCCACACTGGAAGAAGAATTGTCTATGGCCACACATTATATACATTGTGACATGTAATCACAAAAAAATCTCATAATGCTTTAAGTAAATTTATGATTTTTTATTGAGCCATATTCATAACCATCATGAGCTGCATGCAACCTGTGGGCCACAGATTGGACACCCTGATGGTATTATGCTCAGTGAAATAATTCAGTCAAAGATGATTTTACTAATATATGGACTATAAAGCACAAGAAAATGAACAGACTAAATTGAAACAGACTGATAGATACAAAGAACAGACTGATGATTGTCAGAGGAGAGGGGTGACAGGAGATCGGGTGAAAAAGTTGATGGGATTAAGAAGTACAAAACTACTGATGGGATCAGTAGTTACAAAATAGTCACAAGAATGCAAATATAGTACAGAATAAGCAATATAGTCAATATTATTGTAATAACTTTGGTGCCATGTGGGTACTGGAAATCTTAGAGGGAACACTTGGTCAATCATAAAGTGTATGACTGACCACATGGCTATACACTTGCAACTAATACAAAATAAAGTTGAATATAAACAATAATTGAAAAATAAAATTTTTAAAAACAGTATGAAGGTCAAATATCTAGATCTAAGCAGATTTCTCTTCTGTGTAAAATTTATAATATCCTAGATGCCTTATTTCAGACATTTAGACATTGTTTCATCAATATAAGAAACCAGAGGATAAATTTATAGCATTTGATCCTTTTTTCTTTAATATCATTTTTAAGTTTTATTTTAATTGCTGTTCATGTATATAGTTTTCTGCCTTTTACTCCCCTCCCAGCCAGCATTTGATCCTTGAGTGCCAAATTTACTCTATAAAATGTCTTTAAAATATAAATACATATTATATAATATAACAAGAATGCTATTTATTATGGAGCAGATGACATGATTTGTCCAAATATTTCAGGCAAAATATAGTTATTCAAAAAATATCAACAATGTACCGAGTATCAGTGGTGCTTTGATGGAGAATTGTAACAACCATGGTTCTAATCTGTGGTGCAAAGAAAGATACATATTTAGAAAAAGAACATTTCCTTTTTTAATGTTTTATATTCAAATCTTTTCAGTAAAATTAATAGAAATAATGGTGATAAATTTCTTGAAAAAACTCAGTGGCTAAAGTAGTTTTCTACATATTTTACCTAATTTAAAGTTTCTTTAATGCCTTATGTTATCTCAAAGAAAATAATAGCTATTATGCTCCTCTAAAAATATTTTAGTCATTATCTAAATTGGCTTCCTTAGTTTATAGTATCCTCTCTACAGACTCAGCTTTTTTCATTTATAAAACAGTTAACATCTCTTTAAATAGCCATTAATAATTTATTTTTCTTATCTGTAAAATATTTCCATAAAATCACATAGATCCACATCAGTTTATATTATGTTCATATATAAGTTAATATATCATCTTTCAAATACATTCAACATGATAGCATTGATGATAATAGACTATGAGTCTATGTGAATCAGATAAATGAGTTCAGCAAAGTAGCAAGACACAAAATTAATACCCAGAAATCAGTTGCATTTTTATATGCCAATAATGAACTAACAGAAAAGAAAATTAAGGAAACAATCCCATTCACAAGTGCTTCAAAAAGAATAAAATACCTAGAAATAAACCTAACCAAGGTTGTAAGAGACATGCACTTGGAAAATTATAAGACACTGAAGAAAGAAATTGAAGAAGATACAAATAACTGGAAGCACTAATGTAACTGAAATGTCCATACCACCCAAAGCACTCTATAATTGCAATGCAATTCCTATCAAGATTCCAATGATGTATTTCACAGAACTAGAACAAATATTTCAAAAATGTATATGGAATGACTAAAGGTCCCAAATAGTAACAGAAACCTTGAGAAAGAAGAAGAAAGTTGGAGGAATCATACTACCTAATATCAAACTATACTAGTGGGCCATAGTAATAAAAGAGCCTGGTGGCTATAAAATATATACCATGTATTTCATATTTAGTGTTGCCACATCATATATCTTCTAATTCTATACTTCCACTATCATTTTTGATTCAACAATTGTGAAAGAAAACTATTGGATATTTAGTTAGTATTGTTTGCTTAATTTAAATATGTAGTATTTTTTATAAGAACTAAAGCTCAAAATGTTTATGTCTCCACACCTGTAAAATGAGCTAATAAAATCCTTGAAGGGTGTGGATTGATTTGATAAAATACATCCAGTCAGGTAGACTCAATAAACATTAATTATTATTATTATTTAAAAATATGTTTAAGATGTTGAGTTGACATTTGAAGAAAGACAATAATGGAAACTATTATATTAAACCTAGAACCTCAAATAAAATTAGTAAAAATAACTTTCCTGGTATTTTCTTGCTGAATTTTGATATAATTATTATTATAATTATTATTGATATTATTATTATTTTATTATTATTATTTATTAAATTTAAAAACATCTTGGTTAGTTTAATACTATAGGGTTATTTAGTCTTTAAAATTTTGAAGACTGTAGGTGTAAAACAATGTAGTCTACGAAATTGGTTTTGTATAGCCTGTCCAGAAAGTATCCAGCCATGCCATGTGAAAAATAGAGATATTTATATCTGTTGAACAAGCTACAAGATACAAGAAACATTGTACACAGGACAATGAGACCATGATTCCCTTCAAAGTAGGCACCTTGGTTCCTCACAGTTTTCCTAGTCACTGTCAGCTGCCTCGTCGTATTTTCCTAATCTCATGGACCAACTGAAATCTCTTCCCTTTCAAAGGTGATTTTAGTTTTGGAAAAGCCAGAAGTCTCAGGGCACCAAATCTCAGCTGTAAGGGGGCTGAGTCACCTGAGTAATTTGATGTTTCACCAAAAAACTCTGCATGAGACATGATGGATGAGCAGGCATGTTGTTGTGATGAAGCTGCCAACCACCCATAACTGCAGCCGTCTGAATCATCCAAATAGTTTCTGCAGAGGAATGTTCAAGCTTAACACAAAATTTGATGCAGATTCATTATTCTACTTGCTCTGTCATTTTGAATGCCATGGCCACACAGTTCACATGCTCACTCAACAGTGTCTACCGCCCCCACTGACTAGTACAGTGAAGTTGTCATTGTTCACACACGCGCATTCCAGTCCACTCTCCTTGGCTGCCAGGTTACATTGATGTTGCACAAACCAATCTGGTGATATCAACAATGGCTGGACTTTTCCCGCACAGACCTCATATATATGTGTGTGTACGGGGTGGGGCAAAGGTAGGTTTATAGTTGTTTGTAAGAAAAAATTATATAATAAAAGAATGAATGATAATACGAAAATAAACTGTTTCACATACTCATAACTGTAAATCTACTTTTGACCACCCCTGTAAATATATACACACACACATATAATATATGTATAACCTATACTATATTATTTTAATGTATACAGAATTGGGAAGACTGCTGTGATTTTTATTGAGCCACGGCATATCCAGTCAACAAAGGCCACTTTGAAAGTTCTCAGGGATGGGACTGAGAAAGATGGAGACCAGCAACGCCTGGTGCTGCAACAGTCACAGCTTTCTATTCAATTCAGTAAGTCCTGAATGAACCGAAGTCTTGAAAGTCTGAATGCCCAAGGAAAACCAATTTTCCTTCAAATGTAATGTTCTTATTCACCATCCTTTCCTAGCTTCTCTTTCCCTGGAACCTCTTCTTCATGGAACACTGGGTTGATATATTCTTGAGTTGTAGTTAGTGAATCACACTGAGGAAATGCTGACAAACACATATAAGGTGGCCAGTAAAAACAAAATCTGTTTTATCACCAGCAACGCTAAAACAAAAGCATTTGCAAAACCAAAAATCTATTCCTGAATAAAAAGAAAACAATAAAAAGAAATAACAACAAGAAGAACAACAATAAACATTTCTTAGCAAACTTAAAAAAAGGAGAAAACTTCTTGGCTAGATTGATTTTTGCTACAATTTGGGTGTGCAAAGAAACTTTAAAACTCTGTTTTTTTCCCAATAATTTGACCTTTTCCTTTAGCCTTTATCTTGCTGGCTACCAGGAAAAGTTAACTAAATATCCTCCCAGCTAACACTGTCTTCAGAATAGTTATTAAAAGAAAATGTATTACTATTTAAATTTTATTGTGATGATTATTATAGTATTATAGTATAATAATTTTAATAAATTAATAATTATATAATTAACTATAAAATATTATCCTATTATATTATTTTAATTTAAAAGAAAACTTTTAACCTGTACAGTCATTTTTTAAAAGATTTTATTTATTTATTCTTAGAGACAGGGGAAGGGAGAGAGATAGAGAAGGAGAGAAACATCAATGTATGGTTGCCCCTTGCACACCACCTACTGGGGACCTGGACTGCAACCCAGGCATGTGCCCTGACTGGGAATCGAACCAGTGACACTTGGGTCCTCAGGCCAGCACTCAGTTTGCTGAGCCACAGCAGCCAGGGTGTAGCCACTTTTAGATTAAAAATTGCTGTCTCCATTTGTTCTTATTTCTCTCTGTTTTCAAGGAAAACACTTTAAACAGAATTAAAAAATGAATAAATAACATCTAGGAGAAAAACCTCAATACAAAAGTCTTTTACTATCTAATTCTACCTGTGTTCTGTGGGGAATCTCTCCTATTCCCTCTGCTTGCACTGTTGCATTTAGGACTGCAATTTGCCAAGGATGTAACATGCTCCTTCCTTGGTCAGAGACTGGATGAGAGCTCCTAGTTGGCTCAGTGGCATCCCAGCCCCTTGCAGCACTGTAGACGTCAGCAGGATTGGGCTATGACTTATTGTCATTTGGTCCCACACAGGCAGTCTATATATAATACAGCCCTCAGTGCAAAGCAACCACGACCCTGTCAGCATGCTTTCCTTTGACAAGCTCCCAGACGCTTTCTGGTTCAACTCCATTCCTCCAAAGAATTAAAGGTGTCTAAGAAACACTAAGACACTAACTTTTAGGACCTTCTACTGCCTGAATATTTGCCCACAAAAATCTTGTTTCTACTTACTTGTACCATATTAATCTTTCCTCTGCAGCTCTGTTCTCAACCTCACTCTCAGCAACCTGATCAGCCCCAGTGACTCCACACTTCCTACATCTGGAGAGAGACTTGGTTTTCCCATTACGTCTTCCATGTTGCAACATTTTACTGTGAAACACCACACCTTCGAGGCACAATTGCTGAAGATGAAAGGGCCACCTTATCTACTTCACAAGGCAGTTCTGCAGGTGTGGTCCTACTCCCTTGACCATGGGAATGTCACCTGGGTATTAAAATAAGTAGGAAAATCTTCTCTCAAGAAAATACTTGCTTTCAATGTTCTTGTATTTACTGCATAATACTACTTTTGAAGATTAGAATTTTTTCTACTAATATTCTAGGAAAAATTTCTAATCTTCCATTAACAAAACATCCTCAGACCAACTGAAGTAAATATTTTGTAGTCAGAAATACCAAAGGGCAAACACATTAATAATCTTAAAAATCATATCACTATTGCTAATGCAGTTTTAATCCACCCTGGAAAATTCTATAATAGAGAAACAGAAGTTATATAACTGTACCTCCATTTTTTAAATTGCATAACAATAACCAAATTATAAATAACAATTATTGAATATATATTTATGCCAAGTACTACTGACTTGAAAATATCTCAAAGACATATTAAGTGAAAAAATACATCATATTAGAATTCATATAAAATGATACAATCTTTTACATAAATAAAATGTGTACTTGAAGAGATATGTGTGCATAATCATATTTATTAAATGTATAGAGGAAGGAGCAAGTTAACACAAACCAAATTGTTAATGCTCTGTGGTTGGAAACAGGGAGTGTATATCCATTAGGAACCTGAGGTTGGATGGACCTTCACATAGTTTTGCTTAGTATAGTTTGATTTTTTTTTTTGCCACAATATATTTACATACTACTTACATGTATTTTTTAAATTAACAAATTGAATTATTTAAATGTATGTTTCAGTGATTTAAAAGGAAGGTTTTATTAAGATTCTGGAGGGAGAAAATTATGATGCAGGTTGCTAAATGTTTTGGTGTCAAACCTTCTATAACATTCATTTCTGAATCTCTGCTATATGACAATTAAAAGCTATTTGCTCAAAAAATAGAAATAGCATGTAGTAAAGTGGCTTGTTGCTAGGATTCCATATTGGACTAATGTAGAAAATATTGAGGAAAATAGTACAAAAGAGGTTCTATTTACACAGCATGAAATGTAGATATTCAAGCAGGGTCAGCCGGCACAAAATGGAAGCTTTAAAATCATTTTTTACTTAAATGTAGTTGACAAGCATTTTGAGAGATTTTTCTTAGTATTGAAGAAAATCTCTTCGAAAATTTAATCTAGATTTAAAGAAGCTCAAATGTCTGCATGTTATGAATCATGAAATAACTCTCCCCAAAAAAGATATTTAAAAGTTATTACAGATGCCCTTTAATTGTAAATTTTTTTTGCTTTATAATAAAGGAAAAAAATCAGATGAAGAAATTTCCAAGATATTCATTTTAATGTTATTTTTAATATTTTATTTCTGAAGCTTTTATCATTTAAGGGTTAATATGATTTTATTCAAAGCAGATAAATTGCTTTAAAAAGAGATGCAAAGAACTACAAGGCAGATTATAAATGGCATTCTCCTTACTCTTCCTTTTGGGATTCATGAAATGATTTTATATGACTTTCAGGCACTTATCAATATAGAAAATGCCTCTTAGTATTCATTTTGTGTATGTTATTTTATGTATCCTGATGTATTTCTACTCTAGTTAGATAAGCATAAATACTTTTTAAAATGCTGTTTGTATATATCTTTAGTTTTTTATTTTTATATACTTTTAACTCTTCTTTGATATACATACCTATAAATGCATATATCACATTTCTTTTAACATCTGTTGAAAATGCCATTAAAATACATAAACATAAATGTGCAATGAGGAATTTGTTCATAATTTGAAGTTTATAGCAATTTCAGTGAAATACTACCTATATAAATCTAAAAAAGTATTGTTTATTTAACAGACATTCTTATTTAGTTTAGGATTCTTATCAATCTATTTCCCTGGTAATTACTATTAATAACACAATACAGTTTGACTTTTAGTACATATTAAGAACAACACTATAAGAAATTATAAACATTTTTAAAACTGCTGATTTTCATTAATGTTGGAAATAAAATTAGAGAAGGTAGCTCATTATTGATGGCCTTTATTTTCCTCATAGGTCTCTACCCAAAATAAGCTACATAAGATCACTTAAATTTAGGGTTTTTGTAACTACTCTGTTTGCACAATAGTATCCTGGACAGAATCAATTTAAAAAATCAAAACAATAAATTCTCTAGTCAACACACTAACTTTTTGCCATTGTTGATATTATTATTTTTATAATAGGAAGAATGAAGAGAAGCATTAAATATATTTTTGCACAAAAAGAACTATCAATAGATAAAAAGTGAATTGAGTCTAAGTGAAGCATCATAAATATGTTAGTTGCATTATTATTTATAATAGAGCAAATAGAGGAATATTTAAATTATTCCTGGTTTATTCATCTATATATAGACTACATGTATATATAGAAATTATATTTTGTGCATTTTAACACTATGGATAGTAATTACTTTAGATACATTAGTCCTTAACATACAATGCTTTACACAATAGTATTTAAAGTTTATAAGTGCATGGAAATAGAAATGTCACAAACATTAATTTTGCTTACTCTATGAAGGGATAATGAGTGAATATACTGACTTAAATATTTTATTATTTAAAAATATTATTTAACAATAAAAATATAGCATGTTCAATTTCATTAAATAGGATTTTAGTCAGATTTCCGGTGTTCTAAATTTTTTTATTGTTATTCTATTACAATCATCCTCATTTTTCCCCTTTGACCTTCTCTGTCCAGCCCACCCATGTGAATCCTTTTAGACAGTGCTTGGTCTTTCATTTCTTCCTTTTCCTTCAGATATGTATTTTTCTTTCTCTAATCTTGTACTGCTGGCATTACACATATGTTGTACTCTATCATGCTATCTCAGAGGTCTTAAGAGACTTTCTTCACTTTGAAGACTTTTCTTTTTTTAAGATTTTATTTATTTTATTTATAGAGAGGGGAGGGAGGAGAGAAAGAGAATGACAGAAACATCAATGTGTGGTTACCTTTTGGGCATTCCCAACCAGGGGACCTGATCTGCAACCCAGGCATGTGCCCTGACTGGGAATTGAACCAGCAACCCTTTGGTTCACAAGCCAACATTCAATCCACTTAACCACATCAGCCAGGGCCACTCTGAGGATGTATTTCTGTTCTTTAGATTGGATTACGTCCACTGATATATATTAATTGGTTCTTTCTTTTGCCATCATAAAATTGTTGTTAAACATACTTAGTGAATTTTTCATTTTAGTTACTGTTCTTTTCAACTCTCAAATTTTCCCTGGCTTATAATTATTAATTTCTTTTACTCTGTTGATATTCCCTATTTGTTGAATTACTGTTTGCAAGTTGTCTGTTAATTTTAAAATCATAATTTACTTCAATTTTTTAATATATTTATAACAGCTGCTTCAAAGTCTATTTCTGCTAAATCCAGTACCTGAGCCCATTAAGAGTCACTTTTTATTAAATACTTTCTTATCTTGAGTGTGGATCACATTACAGTTTCCTTTGTTGTATTCTACCAAATATGTCTATTTGGTAAAAAATTATATATTCTATAGCAACTCTGAATTATTAATTTTATTTTCGAGGGGTTTTTGTTTGTTTAGGTATTTTCCTAACTTAGCTGGATTTGAACTGTGATATTTGCTTCCCCTGCATTGTTTCTCCCGAGCTGATGTCTCTCATTGTATTTTGTAACTGTGATTCATACTTTTCTAGCATAATTCCTGAGGGACCAGACTTCTGTGTGCATAGGTTAGTGGTCAGCCAATACTTTGGCAGATGCTGCTGCTATTGGATATTTCAAGCTCTGCTGACTAAGCTATTAGAGAAGACATTTAAACATGCAGCCAATTCTCAAATTTCTCGAGTTTCATATTTTGCTGGGCTCTCTTGAGTCTTCTGGACATACAATAGTTATCCATGGATGTGTGAAGACATTATCTTAGCCCTGAGGAATTCTTGCTCCCAGATCATTCCCATTACATTTAGGGCTGGTCTGCGAACACTTAAATTTTTGTTGCAAAGATGATTAAACTTTTTGTGACTTGACTCTTTTTACCATTATATACTGTTCTGTTTTTGTCTCATAACAATTTTGGTTTAAAGTATATTTTGTCGGATATTAATAATGCCAATTTTGCTTCCTATTTACATGAAATATTTTTCATCCTTTTACTTTCAAACCTTGTGTGCCCTTAGATCTCTCCTGTGACAATGTATTGTTGGATGCTGCATTTTATTTTTATTTTTGAATCTTTATGGGTGCTTTATTCAGATGACCCATGATCTGAGAAGACTGTAGGTTTGTACGCTAACGGACCATCTTAAGTTCCATTTTAAACTGGCTCTTTTTATACGGAGAACAAAGTGTAGGTAAGGGATTTGGAATTCAGGGAAAAGTTCATTGCATTTAAAAAATTGCAATATTCTCTCCCTGGACAGTGGTCTTTAGCTGTGTCTTGGGTGGAGGTGGTCATCTCACTCTGGAGTACAATGGCTCAGATACCATCTTGAATTATATAATAGTTAATAAGCTCAAGTGATCAATGCATGTAAAAGCTATTGTTCCAGGAACTGAAGGTATGACCCACCTTGACTCCAGGAAACCATAAGCAGTTCCACCTTTGTGCCTCAGGAGGACTACAAGCAATGGATCCTGCATTTTAAAATACATTTTGCCAAACTATAACCTTTAATTGGGTAGTTTCATTCCTATACATGTAATGTAATTACTGACAGGGAAGCACTTACCTTTTATAATTTTATTTGTTTTCTACATGCCTTACAAATTTTTGTTCATTCTTTTCTCTCATTACTACGTTTTTTAAAATCCTCCCTTGATATCTTTATTGATTTTAGAGAGAGAGGGGGAGAGACAGAGACAATGATGTGAGAGAGAAACATTCATTGGTTGCCACACCCCAACAAGGGACCAACGGACAACCTCGGTATGTGACTGACCAGGAACGGAAACCGCGACCTTTTGGTGTACGGAGGTTGTTCCCACCAAGTGAGCCACCCAGCCTGGATACTTCCTTCTCTTGTGCTTAATTGATTTGTTTTGTAGTAGCAGGTTTTGATGCCCTTCTAATTTCTTTTTATGTATATTCTATGCATTATCTTTGTGGCTGCCATAGGGAATATATAGGTAACATTCTAAAGTTATAATAATCTATCTTAAATTGATAATACAATTTCAATTACATACAGAAACCTTACAGATTCATTTTCCCCCTTTACGTTATGGACTTTAAACAGATCTTTATATATTGTGCTATTATTAACATAGATTTTTTTTGCCATCTGGACTGTTCTTTTTTCTTTTTATTGAATGTATCGGGGTGACACTGATTAACCAAATTACACAGGTTTCAGGTGCACTTCTCTATCATGTCACCTGTACACTGTACTCTGTGTTCAAGTCTCAGGTCAAGTCTCGGTCCATCACCATTTACCTGCACATACACTCTTCCAATGCTCCCTCCTCCCTCCCCTCTAGTAATCACCACACTCTTGTCTGCATCCGTGAGATTTTTTTCTCTTTTATTTCTTTTTTGCTCAATCCCTCCTCCCTCATCACCTAGCCACACCCTGCCACCCTGAAAGCTGTCAGTTTCTATCTCTCTCTGTCTCTATATTGCCTATTAGTTCATTTTGTACATTAGATTCCACATGTGAGTGAAATCATATGGTATTTGTCTTTCTCTGACTGGTGTATTTCACTTAGCACAATGCTGTCCAGGTCCATCCATGCTGTCACAAAGGGTAAGAGCTCCTTCTTTTGTATGGCCATGTAGCATTCCATTATGTAAATGTACCACTCATCCACTGGACACTCAGGCTGATTCCAAATCCTGGCTATTGTAAATAACACTGCAATGAACATAAGGGTGTATATACTCTTTTGAACTAGTGTTTTGGGTTCTTTTGGATAAATTTGTAGCTTTTCTTTACATATTTGACTTTTAAATGCCATAGAAAATAAAAAGTAGAGTTGCAAACCACAATTACAATAATACTGTTTTTTACATATGCCTATTTACTCACCTTCATTTAAAATTACTGTATAGTGTCCCTTCATTTCAACTTGATGAATTCACATTAGTATTTCTTGTAGGAAAGATCTAGGGGTAATAAACTTCCTCAGTTTTTATCTGAGAATGTCCAATTATCCCTCATTTTGGACAGTTTTGCCAGAGACACAACTTCCAGATAACAGTTTTCTTTTTCTTTCAGCATTTCATATGTCTCATTCCATTACCTTTTGGATTGCTAGATTTCTGATGATAAATCCTTTAATAACCTTATTGGGATTCCCTTGTACGTGATTAGCCACTTTTTGTTTTCAAGATTCTCTGCTTTTTGTTTTTTGGCAGTTTGATTATAATGTGTCTAGACTTATTCAACATGAAGTTTGTCAAGCTTCTTGGACGTCTTATTCATATATTCTGTTAAACTTGGGAAGTTCTTGGTCACTGTTTCTGCAAAATCTCTGTGTCCCTTTTTCTCTCCCTCGCCCTCTGGCACCTGCAACATGTATATTGGTCTGCCTGATGGGGCTGCACTAGTCCCTTAGACTGTTGACTTTTCTTCATTCTTTCTTCTTTCTTTACTTTTTGCTCCACAAACTCAGCAATTTCAAATGGCATGTTTTCAAGTTTGCTGATTATTCCTTCCGTATGTTTGTGTTGCCTGTTGGACTCCACCAGTCCTTTTTTCAATTCAATTGTATTTTTCATCTCCAACACTTTTGCTTACTTTTATAATTTCCCTTTTTGGGTATTTTCATTTTGTTTATAGTTTTATTTCCTTCGGGTTTTTGCCCAGGTTTTCCTTTAGCTTTTTAAGGATATTTAAGGGAGTTGTTTTGAAGTCATTGTCTAGTAGTATGTCCAGAGTATATTTCTTAAAGACTGTTTCTGAAGATTTGTTTTGTTCATTTAAATGGACAATGACTCTGTCTCTTTGTATGCCATATAGTTCTTTTTGAAAATGAGGCATTTGGAAAAAACAACAACAACAAAAAAAACTATCCCAGTCTTTTTAGTCCCGTGTGGAAGACATTTAATAATTAGCTGGTTCCCAAGCCTTGAAATAAGCTTGTTGTTGTAAATGTTTAAAGTCTTCTCAGGTATGGTCTGGGCACACATCTTATCTGGACCTATGTGTGTGTGAGTGTGTGAGTGCCACACACACCTCTTTTCCCAGTTTCCCCCAGGTGCTTTTAAATGAATTCATTTCTCAAAGAGTAACACTGAAAATCTTTTCAGGGCCTTAACTCAGCTATTATATTCCTCTTCTCATAAGGTCTTGCCCCAGGCATCTGTGGGATTGCATTCCTCCAACGTTCATGCCCTGCGCCAACTGCCGCGCCTCCAGGGCTTCCAGTCTGAGATCCTCACAACGCTGCCTTTCCTGTATAATCACCGAGTCAGCGAGACAAACACCAGTCTCTCAGGCAGCCCACGGACACACCATTATGAGCATTTTTTCCCTCTACTTTTTGTGGTCTGGGGAAGGAATGTGAAATTGAGCCATGTCTTCCCAGTGGTTTGGTGCTGGGGAAGCAGTAAAGGAAGGGTGAGCAAAAAGTGCCAGGAAATTTCCTACCATTTTGAATGTGACTTTTTCCTATTTGGGCATTTGGTTAGTTGCTGTAGATTTTTGACTTGCTTCCAGAGCTCCTGTAGAGTTATTTTAGTCAGTCTGGGGGTTATTTATTCAATGTTTCTGTTTGGAAATAAAAGCCTGGAACCTTCTTGTCAACTTAGTTTCTCAAATGTAACAAGACACTGTGGAAAAAAATTACTGACTTCTCATCTTCACTGGATACTATATGTCTGATTCTCTACCTATATGTTCTATTTAGGCCAAAAAAAAAGCACTTTAGTAGAGCAAAATAGTCTCTTAGCATCTTACTTTGCATGGGGCAATTCAAATTGCTAGCATCTTTATTCTTTCCCCTAAAACATACTCAGTGGGAGTGCTGGTGTGGTGTGATCTCTACATGTATATGACCACAGTCTTTCCAGTTCCTGGGAAATCAGTGCTCTCTCTCACAAGCAGAGTGCTACCACTGTCTGCTTAGGCCTAAATAACCTTTGTCTTTACTCATGAAAAGATGCTTCACTCATGAGAAGATGCTTCACACTTTCCACAGCGCAGGAAGATGGAGTCAGCCAGGCTCCTTTCCCCGGATGTACGGGCGACTGCAGCAGGGCAGTGTTCATGCGGCCTTGAGTAAGGGCCCTCGCACGTAGAATGGAGCTGTTATGTAACTAGAGGGTCACTACTGGCACTTCGCCGGCCTTGTGTGCACTTAGTATATAAGGGAGTAGGGACTTCCCATGGTTCTACTCTCGGCTTGCAGCACGTGTGGACTGCCCCCACCCTGGAATAAAGACATGTCAGGCATGTCACACGTCCTCACAGCTCTACGAATTTTCTTCAGTCTGCCCAAGTCCCGTGTGAATCTTCCTGGCCTTGAGCAGCTGCAGGACACACAGTCATAAAGACTTAACACAATAGGATGATCTACCCTAGGTTTCTTTAGGACTGCCTCTTTGATCTTCTGATGGTAGATTCAAAAAAAACTGTGAAGAATAGCATTAGCTCACAGCATAAAATAAAATAAGACATGTTTAGGTAATTATTCAGAGTTAGTATATTTGAAAGTATCTATTTTTAAAGATACATTTAGTAGCTTATTATTACATGTCAATGCCCACCACATAACTTTGTTACCATGACTACTGTCTTAACTAGTATATAGCAGATATATTTGAGTAGCAAGAACTATAGGAAAAAACCATGTAGTTCATATATTAAGCACAGATCATTCAGATGCACACACACACGAGAATATATTACAAGGCAATACAGCATAGTGGTTAACACTGTGGAACCTGTCACTAGTCTTTCTGAGTCTCACCCCTAGCTCTCCATTTACTCCTCTGCAACCTTGGGCATATTACTTAATTTATCTGTAATTCATTTTTCTCAGGTATAAAATGCAGAAAAAAAGGTGCAGCAAATTTTATTAGAATTAAATCACTTGGTACTTAAAATGCACAGATTATTTCTTGGAATATACTGCATCCTCAATAAATGCTACATATGGAAATTGAATTTGTCAAAACTAAATATAATGCCTAAGGAGAATTTCACTTATATACAAGGCATACCCACTTTTTTTCCATTTAACTTCACATTCCACCTGTGCTATAGGAAGTTTATTTTCAACATATAATTACATATAAATACCTGTATATCATTAGTAAATGAAGTGTTCATGAAAATGCTGGCTATAGCCACTGGAATAAACCACTTTAGGTTTTATATGCTATACAAATAGGAATTCTTTCATTGGAAAAGCATGTATCAGGAAAATGAATATTTTGAAATAGGCCAAGTTCTAAAAACACTAATAAGTATTTATTTAATGTGACCATATTTGAAGTATACTAGAGATTTTAGTTAGGACTATATGTCTTGTCCTGAAATCTCTATATAAGGTGATAAATAGTATTATTTCTTTGTACCTCAGTTGTTCCATTTCATCTTTGCAGCAGCAAAATCAGGACATATGCTGATTTAAGCAATTGTTTTAAATTCTCTGGACCAAATACCTTCCCGTAGCATTAATTTTAGAATATTTCCCTTTTCTCACTTAGAACACCTAGCTCTAAGTTAAATGATGAATCAGTGATCTTGGAAGAAACCAAGGTAGATTAAGAGTTATATTCTGTACTAAACCGGAATGTTTTATTCCCTATTTTCAAACCTTTAAAGTACAGAGAAAATTCATATTGCTCTTTTTACAGACATATCTCTTCAAGAAATGATCCCCTTTTGCCATCAAAATGGAGTAGATGGATTTGACTCATTAAAAAAGTTGTTATGGAAGAGTTTGTGATGATGCAGATTAATTTTCTAGCTCTCAGTGCTTCAGAAACTTTAAAACATTTATTATCGCCATGTTTATATGCTTGTGCGGTTCAGTAAAATGACAGCAACATTTTATCTCAAGAAGTTAGAAAAGAATGCATTTTTAAAATACATTTATTGGACATTTTACTGAAAATACAGGGATATAATAATGCATACAATAGAATTATCAAAAATAGTAGCTATAATAAACAACAGTTTTAAAGATTTTATGGGAAGTAATGACCAAAAGAACAGTTTTCATTGACCATCCAGATATATTCTTTAAAACCGTTAGAGAGTTATCCTTCTCTATAGTTAATGGAATGTTTGCATTTAACTAACAGAACAAAAACATTACAAAGAATTGTTAGTATGATTTTTGTAAGATGTTCATATATTTTTGCTAGCTTAATTTCATAAGCTGTACTGACACAAGCAAAGTGAAATGAAAAAAGACGTCACCTAGAATAAGACACAGACTGTTTTTTCCCCTTAATTGACTAGATTTTTTATGCAGAGAAGTGTTAATGCTTTTTAAAAATAACTTTTATATAGTTACATGAACTTGTTGTTCATGTAACTGTTGTTAGTTATCTCCAAATTGTCAGTGAGAATGAGTATCTTTTAATTACTCTCACAACACCATGGGAATAAAGTTGAATTTTTAATGTGAAATGTAACTGTAAAACATAGGGTTGATTGTTTTTTAAGAAGAGAAAGCATTTTGGGTAAGATCATTTTTTAATTGTATGATTTTTAAATAAAGGGGATTGAGTAAATATCCTTATGTTATCAAATATGGGCATTTAGTTCACAATTTTCATCTGCATTTCTTCTAAAATAGGCAAGAGATGTTTTAGGCAAGATACATTAACCTCCTTCATCCTAAGGGGCAATCAGACAAGCCACAAGGTTTTAGAATGAGAGAAGAGGCACATTCTTCACAGCTCCTCTGAGATTTTATAACCGTGGATGACACTGTGCTTCAGTCCTGAGCATATCTGTATTTTTACGGTCATTAAAAGTTATTGAGTTAACTGCTCACTATACAATTTAATCTGCATTCCTAGTTCTGATCTACTTTTAGGAAAACTGAAGTAGATAAGTTAAAGTAAAAGTTCTTCCATAACTTTTAAAATGTATAAAATATTACCCCAGGTATAAACGTGTTTGAGATCCAGAATGGTTTTATGAATTTGAATAAGTTATTTTCTGCTTACATATATTGCAAATACCTATTCCCAATTCACAGCTTTCATGCATGCTTTTTTTTTCAAAGATTGTATTTTTTTTTTTTTTTTTTTTAGATAGAGGAAGGGAGGAAGAGAGGGAGAGAAACATCAATGTGTGGTTGCCTCTCATGTGCCCCCTACTGGGGACCTGGCCCACAACCCAGGCATGTTCCCCCACTGGAAATCAAACCAGCGACCCTTTGGTTTGCTGGCCAGCACTCAATCCACTGAGCCACACTAGCCAGGGCTCAGGCATACTTTTCAAAATGCTGTCTTTGGAGGGTAAGTTTTTGCTAAAGTGCAATTCAATATATCAACTCTTTTTCTTTATGAATAGTGTTTTATGCATCCTTTTAACCAAAACTGGATATACCACAACTAAGGAATGTATTCCCTTAACATTTTCCAGAAATATTAGGGATTTATTTTCCTTTTATGCACATAATAATATACACATAATCCACTTGGAATGGATTTTTAGTATAGTATTATTTGGTAGGTGTAGTTTATTTTAACTACACGATGTAGTTAAAATAATTAAAGGAGGAGGCCATCGACCTGGGGTGGCTCTAAGGCCATGGGGGCTGTTGTAAGCAAACCTAAACCTAGGCCAAATTCAATGCACTCAAATCTGAGAAAGTGAAATCTAAAAACCAATCACAAAGGACCAACTAGGCTTTCTCAAACAAAGTAACCGATTTCGCTATAGCCATTCATTTCCTGAGTGGTGTGGCTCAGTGGGTTGGGCATCTTTCTGCAAACCCCAGAGGCTGCTAGTTCATGGCAAGCCACGTCCAGGGTTAGGAGCCTGGGAGAAGGAGAGGCCACCACTCTATGTTCCCCTCGCACATCGATGTTTCTCTCCTTTTTGTCCATTCCTTTCTCTCTCTCTAAAAATAAGTACATAAATAAAATCTTTTTTTTTTAAAGGAATGCTATAGCCAATTAAATAATTTCCTTGCTTTGCTTTGAGTCTTCTCTATACAATGCTCTCCCTTAGCATCTGTCAGGAAGTGCTTCTAATCACTTTTGGTTTGGCTCTGCCTGATTTAAATCACTGTATTCTCAAAGTCTTGAAAATATTAATGTGTCCCAGTTCATCTGTTAACAAAATAAACTCATCATAGGATTTTGCTATAGAATAAACATACAGAAATGAACACAATAGCCTTAAATTATAGCATACCTCGATAGAAAATAGCCAAACGATTGCTACCTCTGTATTCTAGAGATGCAGAAACTTTAATATATAATTAGTTAAAAGGGTAAAAATTTAATGGTATAATTTTCAAAAAGACCATGTAGTATCTATCACATCACATAATTATCATTTGTTGTCTGTGACTAGAATAATTAAGATCTAGTCTCTTAGCAAGTTTGATGGTGACAATATTGTGGTCTATATTCACTATACTGTGGATACCTTTATTTCTATTATACGACACAGTGCTATTAGCTCTAATCACTGACACATTAGATCTTCAGAATGCATTTATCTTATAACTGAAAGTTTGTACCATTTTAATAAACCCTATGTTCTCTTCCCCTCAAACCCTGGCAACAACTTTTCTACTCTCTTTTTCTATGAATTTGACTTTTTTTAAATTGCACCTATAAGTGGTACCATGTGGTATTTTCTTCCTTTGTCTGACTTATTTCACTGAGTGTAATATCCACCAGGTTCATCTATGTTGTCACAAAGAGCAGGACTTCATTTCTTCCTTTTAAACGTTAAATAATTTTCCATCGTATGTATGTATGTATAAACTTTTTCCCATTTATCTCTGGATGGACACGTACATTGTTTCGTACCTTGGCTGTTGTGCATGCCGGTGTGCAGACATCTCTTCGATGTGATGCTTAGTTTCCTTTGGGTGCATATCCATGAGAAATACTGTTTTGCACATGGCCATGCAAGTTTACATTCCTACAACAGTGTACAAAGGTTCCCTTTTCTCCATATGCTTGCTGGCATTTCTAATTTCATGTCTAGTTGATAATAGTCATCCTAACAGGTATGAGGGGATGTTATTGGGATTTTGATTTGCATTTCTCTGGTGATTAGTGATGTTTAACATGTTTTCATATACCTGTTGGCCACTTGCATGTTTTCTTTGGAAAACTTATTGAATGAGATTCTCTACCTATTTTTAATAGGGTTTGTTTTTTTTACTATTGAGATTTATGAGTTCCTTGTATATTTTGGGAATTAATCCCTTAGTAGATACGTTGTTTACAAATATTTTCTCCTATTGGTAGAATTTTCATTTTGTTGATGATTTCCCTTGTTGTGCAGAAACTTTTTACTTTGATGTAGTCCCACTTGTTTACTTCTGTTTTTGCTACATTTGTTTTAGTGTTAAATTAAAAAACAAACATTGCCAGTAACAATGTCAAGGAACTTATTCCTTATATTTCCTTCAATGAGTCTTATGCTTTCAGATCTTATGTTCAGTCTTTATTCAATTTTGTGTTGATTTGTGTGTACGGTGTTTGATAGAGGTCCAGTTTCATTTCTTTACATGGGAATATCCAGTTTCCCCAACCCATTTATTGAAGAGACTATCCCTTCACCATTGCATATTCTTGGCTTATTTGTCAAAAATTAATTGGTCATAGATGCATGGGTTTATTTCCAGGTCATCTATTCTGATTCACTGATATATATGTCTTTTTTTATGCCAATGCCATACTGATTTCTTTTTTTAAAAATAATATTTACTGTATTTTTTCCATTACCATTTTATTCCCTTACACCCCCCTAAGCCCCAGAAATCACCAGACTGTTATCCATGTCTATGAGTCCTTTCTCCTTTTCGCTCAATTCCTCCACCCCCTTACTTCCCCCACCATAGCAAGCTGCCATCCTGTTCTCCATCTGTGAATCAGTCCCCACCTTCCTTTTTAGTTCAGTTTGTCCATCATACTCTATATATGAGTGAAATCATATAGTATTTGTCTCTCTCTGACTGGCTTATTTCACTTAGCAATGTTCTCCAGATCAATACCATCACAAAAGGTAAAACTTTCTTCTTTTTCATGGCTGAGTAGTATTCCATTGTGTGAATGGAATACTCCAATTACTTCATCTCATTTACTCATCTACTTTATCCACTGATCTACTGATGGATGCTTGGGCTGCTTCCATAATTTGGTGATTGTAAATAATGCTGCAAGGGGTGCTTATGTTATTCCAAATTAGTGTTTTGGGTTCCTTTAGATATATTCCTAGAAGTAGGATTGCTGGGTCAAAGGGCAGATACATTTTGAATTTTTTGAAGTATCTCCATACTGTTTTCTACAGTTTCTGTACCAGTTTGCATTCCCACCAACAGCGCCAAAGGGTTCCCCTTTCCCCACATTCTTGCCAACACTTGTTGTTTGTTCTTTTATTGATGATAGCCCTTCTGACAGGTGTGAGATGGTATCTCATTGTGGCTTTAATTTGCATTTCTCTGATGATTAGTGACTTTAGACATCTTTTCATAAGTCTATGGGCCCTCTGTATGTCTTCTTTAGAGAAGTGTCTATTCAGGTCTTTTGCCCAACTTTTAATTGAGTTGTTTTATTGGTGTTCAGTTTTGTAAGTCCTTTATAAATTTTGGATATTAACCTCTTATCAGATGTTTTGAGGAATATGTTCTCCCATTCTGTGGGTTGTCATTTTATTTTGTGGATGATTTCCTTTGCTGTATAAAAATGTTTGAGTTTGATGAGTGCCATTTATTTTTTCTTGTGTTTCCCTTGCCTGGGAAGAAATACCATACTGTTTTGATTATTATAGCTTTGGGATACAGCTTGAACAGAATCAGGAAGTGTGATGCTTCCAGCTTTGTTCTTCTTTAAGATTACTTTGGTTTCTCAGGGTCTTTTGTGATTCCATGTAAATTTTAGAATTGTTTTTCTACTGAATATTTCTGTGAAAATTGACATTGGAATTTTGATAGGATTATATCTATAGATTACTTTGGGTGGTATGAACATTTTAATGGTGAATGACTTCTCTCAGGTCATTAGATCATTAATTTAAAAATATTCATTGGTCATTTATTTTGTACTTGGTACCATGCAAGAGCTGGAAAGAAACTATGAGAGAAATATTTAAATGAGCAAAGCTTTCTCTTACCTCTGGATCATCGTATCATAAATCATCTAAACAAAAGGGAAATATACTAACTTCTCACCTCAGCTAATACAAAATATGCCCAGTGTAATATAAATACTTATAATGTCAGGAAATGCAAATAAAAATATATTAACCAAAGAAATAAGCACATACACAAAATGTGTAGTGATGATAAAAAGAATTTAGGAACAATAATATTACACAAAAGTTTATTACTCATTGAGAGAAATGACTATGAAAATGCTTTATCACAAAAATATTTATGAAAATGGTTTAATAATTAAATATGTGTTCTCAATGTACTTGAAGCAGAACTACAAGAAAAGAGTAAGGTAAGGCTAATGAACCAGTAGGGTAAATTGAAACAAGGTGTGAATCACATCAAAAACAATTTTAAGAAATATAATAATATTATAAGAGAATTAACAATGTGAAATAAGTTTGATGATAGTTCTACTAAAAATACTTCAATGGTAAAATAAATATGAAAAAACTTGCTCCTGGATAAATGGGAAAATGAAGATATGGGCACTATTATTAACTGGTAAAAATAATATACAGACATTATACAATGTATTTGCTATAAAATATAAATCATGCTATATAAAAATTAATAAAGTACCTTCATAACAACATTGTAAATGGTTTCAATATTCATATTAAATACAAATAACACTTAGAATTTTGTGTGTATTTCAAGTAACTATATGCTATTAAAATGAGGAAAACCAAAACTTAAAATGTAAAATGCCTAAATGTTATCTATAACCAGACTTTCACCAATATTCCTTGGACCTTTGTAAGATATAGTTTCACTTTTCCATGGTTAAAGTGAATTTATTGGCAGAATAATAGTCTATTGTTTTCTTGGGAGGAAAAAGGCTAATTGGAAAAGCTCACTTAATTCAGCTTTCAAAATAATTTTTTAAAGATTACAGTTTCATTATTTTATCTAAAATTTTTATGGCATCATTCTAATTATTTTGAGAATTTTTGGAATGTAGAATAAGCATAGCTAACAGAAATACAGAATAAAATGCAAAAAGTTGTTTGTTTTCTACAGCAATTTCTGGAAAATTAAAATTGAAATATTAAAGAGAAAAATTACAGTGAAAATTTTAACTTCCAATGTTCCCTTTTTGATGGAAGCAAACATATAACTGTATTATGAATTAAATTAAAATACACAGTAATCAAATCAGCTTGGTGTAATAAAATAATAAAGTTTAAACATCTGGTATAAAATGTTATTCCCTCCTGACAATAATTTCCAAAACATTAGGAAACCTAACTTAAAGTGATATTTGCTTGGATATCAAATGCTTGAGGCCTCAGATAATGTCAGTGTTTTGTCAATGCACACAACCCAAGTATCCATTCTGTTAAATATCGGCAGACCAGTTCATCCTTCTAGAGAATTGCCTTATACTAAACTGTAAATGTTTTCCCAATGGTGAGTTAGAACAAAAATCATTTCCATCCATCTAAAACTTTTATTCATATCAACTAGCTTATAAGAATAAAAGCGAAGAATGTAAATCTCTAAATTCTTAAAGATGAAGTTATGAATATCACATTTCAGATTGTATAGTGTATATAGAAATGGTTAAATAAAGTGAAAGTAGTATTTACATTTAAATGAAATACAGAACAGAAATATCAATTGGCTTAGAGGAATGGAAAATATGGGAAAGTGTGTTTCTTCAGTATATTGTATTGATTACACTATTTTAGTTGCCCCAATTTTCCCCCCTTTGCTCCTCTCCTCCCAGTCCTCCCCCTTCTCTCCAGCGATCTCCCCCCTTTAGTTCATGCCCATGGGTCGTGCATGTAAGTTCTTCGGCTTCTCCATTGCCTATACTGTTCTTAAAATCTCCCTATCTATTCTGCACCTACCCAATTATGCTTCTAAATGCCTATACCTTTTCCCTCACTCTCCCCTTTCCTCTGATAACCCTCCATGTGATCTCCATTTCTGTAATTCTGTTCCTGTTCTAGTTTGCTTAGTTTGTTTTGTTTTTTAGATTCAGTTGTTGATGGCTGTGAGTTTGTTTTCATTTTAATGGTCATAGTTTTGATCTTGTTCTTTTTTTCCTAAATAAGTCTCTTTAATATTTCTTATAATAAGGGCTTGGTGACTCTGAATTCCCATAGCTTTACCTTGTCTGGGAAGCACTTTATCTGTCCTTTAATTCTAAATGATAGCTCTCCCAGACTGAGTAATCTTAGTTGTTTGCCCTTGCCTTCCATCACTTTGTATAGTTCTTGCCACTCCCTTCTTGCCTGCAAAGTTTCTTCAGAGAAATCAGCTGATAGTTTTATGAAAACTCCTTTATAGGTAATTGTCTCCTTTCCTCTTTCTGCTTTTAAGATTCTCTCTTTATCTTTAACCTTTTGCATTTTAATGGTTGAAGCTTTATTTCTTCTTTACGTTCCAAATCAGTGATTTGAATCCCATGTTCCTTCCCTTCCTTGTTGGTTTCTTGTGGATTTTTATACCCTTAGTAGAGCCCTCATTTCTTCCCTTAATTTTTGCCACATTCTATGAGGTCTTTCAGCATTCTGACCACCAGTGTTTTGAACTCTGTGCCTGATAGGCTGGCTATCTCTGTGCCACTTAGTCCTTTTTTCTAGGATTCTGTTTTTTTCCTTCAGTTGGGCCATATTTCTTTGTCTCCTGGTCTGGCAGCTTCCCTTTGTCTGTGTACTAGGCGGAGCTGCACTGATTCTGTTTTGGTGCACCTGTTAGATTGTATGGAGTGGAGCCCTGGGTATTCATTCACCTGGGTGGGTCAGCCACGGCCCTGAGTGTGTGTGAGATGTGTTGAAGAGGAGACAGCGCCACTGCTGGCTGACTACGGGAGGCTTCCGGGCCCCTTCCCTATTTCTAGTCACTTCCCCCACTTCCGCTATGTGACTGGCACCCCTTCAACTGCTGTCCTGGTTGTGGTTCCCAGGGTGGATGGGTTTGCTTATGTACCGGCAGTTTCTTCCACCCCAAACTCCACTGGGTTTACAGCCAGAAATTGTGTGGCTTTATTCACCAGTGCTGGAGCCCTGGGCCACACAGTCTGGCCTGGGACTAGGCTCACTTGTTCTCAAGGTGTTCCCACGATTTTATCCACCACACATGAGTGTGGGGCAGTCCCCTCCACTGGTCAACCACCTCTCCACCTCTCCACCTCTCCACCTCTCTGCCCCTGGTTTGCTGCTGCCACACAGAGTCCTCTCCACCTATCTCCCCGTCTCTGCCCCACCTGCCCATCTAGATGAATATAGCTTCTTTAAAGCCTTGGTTGTCAGGCTTCTATACAGTTCTGGGTGTTTGGGGAGATGATTTTCTGGTAGTTCTTGGTGTTTTTCATTTTTAAGTTAGTTGTGTTCCTTCTTTTGGTTGTGCAAAGAGGCAAAGCACGTCTCTCATGCCTCCACCTTGACTGGAAGCCTTGGAAAGTGTGTTTCTTGTTCAAGCATTTATTACCACTTTGATAAAATATCTCAGTTACACATCACATTTCTGTGAAGTGCATATTATTGTACTCATTTGGCTGTTAAGGAAATGCTCTCAGAGCGATTCAGTAATCTGCTACATTTCAGACAATAAGCAGATGACGAACCAGGATTTGAAACCAGTTCTGAATGATTCTGATAGCTGTGTTTTGCGGGGTTTGTTCTGTTTTTGTTTTCAATGCACTCACATGAGGGTATGCACAGTTCTGTTAGAGGATGGACTTATCAGTGGGAAGCAAAGAGGGGAGAGGCTGGCAGATTTAGTTTCACCTTAATGACTCCTAGGAAATGCATAACAATAGATTATAAAGGAATATAAAGAAATATGTCTCCAATAACACCCCAAGTAGGGCTTTAATCCTCAGACTCGGTCTATATTAGAAATAGTGACGTGCTTTTGGCATATGGGGCATATGGCATTTGTCTTTGTTTTGTTAGACAAAATTCAGAATACACCTCATGAATACTTCTATTTAAAGACAGGTAAAATGAGGGTTTACATAAGCAGCCTGAGATACACCTAATAATTGCCATGAAAAATTAACTTTTATTTCTAATCACAAACAAGAATTAGTTGCAGCTAATCATTTCGATGCCTCCAAGCTACAATAGAAAGAAAGCAGAGAGGAAATAAGGTCCCCCTGTAAACATAATCAGAATCTATGTTTCCAGCATAATGAAGAGGAAAAAAATACATAAAACCTTGAGTAACAGGTTGTCCTAGAAGACAAGATAATACACCATGCTCCTTTTCAACCAAATCTGGATTTTCCGCTAAGGCTTGTAGCGGTAAATGGAGGAAGGAAATACTGGGAAGAGACTGGTGAAATGGGGAAACGGTGACGTCTGGGATGGCTTGTTGATGCAGGCAAAAACTTGTGGCTCCAAGCTAAATTAGGGAAGTGGCTCAAAAGCAAGGTTGTTTCTCCAGGGAAATAAAACTTCCTCCTGGAAACATGGAGCAAGTCTGTATATTAGGGCTTTAATACAATTTTAGAGATGAGAAGAAGAGATCGGGCTCTTTAATCAAGGCCACACGCCAGTGAGATCACCTGCCTGTTCCCTGCACATGCAGGCGAGATGGACACATTCCAAACCCCAGTCCTCAAACCTTTGTTCAGTGTGAAAATGCGGAAAAGGATTCCCTTAGAATACATCAAACTGAAAGAACTGTCTCTCTCAAGTCGGAAAGCCTGAAAATCATGGATAAGTGTAAAACCATTTTACAGTAAGAAGACAAGGCAGTTAAAGAATATAAAACAGCATGGAAGCAGCATATTAGGGATTCATTATATAATATAGTCATGAAAATTACAAAATGCCCATGAATAATAATATAGAAAAATGCAATGGGAACAATAATTCAGTAAAATAAGAATGCATGAATAAGACAAACACTTTAAAATTAAATGAGAAATTCCAGAGTCAAAGAACTATATCTGTGGCTAAAATAATACTGTTAAAAATAACAAAAGAAAAATGGATATTGCCAAGAGTAAAAGAGTTAAGAGTCTATTATAATGGAAAACTTGAAAACACTTTATAAAAAGGTTTGGTGAGAGTGTGGGCAAACAAACACCCTTTTAATCTTATATTGTGGCATTGTAAATTGGTAGGACTTTTGTAACATGAATGTGTACATGTGACCTGCTGCAACCATTAAGCTCAAAATTTAATCTGAAATATACTTTTAAAAGCATACCAACTTCTTAGCGAGCAGTTTTACTGTGACATTTCTTGTTTAGCATCAAATTTCCAACTTATAACACATTGGAAACAATGAGGATACATATAACTAGTGGCCTGGAAAAATACCATTCAACAGCTTAAAAGCTGAGAGATATCAATATATCTTTCTGTGTTTGGGGATAATGGGAGTTAAGAGTCAAATTTGAAAGAAACAGATGCAAAGGTCACAAACATGAATAGCTTTATTCCGAAAAATGTGAATCAAACAATACAGCATAACCTCTGGCCAGATTAACCACTTTATTCTTAGAAAGAAACATACCCATGTCCTAACAAGGAGCTCTACATAGTAGGGGACAGAGCCTGCCCTAGTAAACTCACTAAACTGAAGAACATAAAGTAAACAGAGAACAGTCTGCTCCAAAAAGAGGCGGTAGCTGAGACTTACATTTGGAACTTTATGTGTGTGTGGTCTAATTGTCATCAACCTGGTAATTCGGGGAGAGAAGGAAGTGAGAGAGCAGAATTGACAAAGTTGTCTTCCCAACTGCACTCTCTGCAGGAATGAGTGAAACTTTCTTACTCTACCAGCCACAGTTAGATACAATGAGAGAGAAAATATTTACTCTAATATTTAATGAATAAAGCCAAGTGTGAAGCAACGTTGCCTTATAGATCTCTTAAATGTTTGTTTCTCATAAAGTTGATATCACACCTAATAAATGAAATCCAACTCATATGTAGGAAATGAAAAAAGGACCATGATTCAAATAAAACACTAATACTTTATCCATAAGCATACTTTTTATTCACCTACGGGCTGCATTTGTCCATACAAACACCGTGAATGAGGTAGTTTATCTTGAGCCTTCACCTTTCCATCTCTCTTTCCATTTGTACCTTTCTGTTCCCAGATCCCGCCGTCGTTTTCCTCCCACCAACCTTTCCAGGCATCTTCAGGCTACCAGTGTCCTTGAGGGTCATGGGCCCTCCTTACACAATGCAAAGCCTGGTGTTAATTTCTTAAGTCACCACATGCCCTAGGAAAATAGCTCCTTACTAGGTAAAACACAGAGTTTGTAGAAAGATCCAAAGACTGGAATTTGAATTCTGTTTTTTTTTCCCCCCTTAGTTTTCTGGATAATATTGAGCAGGTCACTTAAGATCCATTAGCCTCATTATTTTAATGTGTAAAATGCAAATATATAAAATTACCAAGTTTTCTGTTATGTATAAACTCTTGGAAGAGAGGAACTTTAATTAAATTATAACCATTAAGAAAAAGAGAACACCAAGTAATTTTGTATTAAAATAATTTTTCTTCCTAGAATCCAAGTCCCATGTGATACAAGGAAATATTCAAATATGTTTTGAATTCAAAATGCATAACCCACACAGATAAAGTTTAAAGAATGTATATTACAGTTGCATGATATTAGACTTCACCATGTTAATAATGAGGAGGTCACACAGTAAACTGGAGATATGCTCAGTTTATAATGCTCGGTTCTAAAGATTTTAAAATATCTATATGATCACCTGTTTTGTTTGCCCCCTTCCCCCAACAACTAACAAATAGAAGAACTATGGAAAGAATAATTGCTTTCATAAAGCTGAAGTAAATTAATTATTCTTGAGCATTTGAGAGAAATACCCACTAACACCAGAGCTGTGAAACCTGTTCAATGAGTTGAAGTGGGATGAGGGTGCTGCACAGAAAGTTACATTCAGGTACAAACTAATTGGCCTAATACCAGTGAACATGGAATAGCCTTTCTATAGACATGGCCCAGACTTCTGAATTAAAATTCAACACGCTGTGTCAGAAAAAAATAGCAAGCACATAAAATATTAGCAGTAATTGTTAAAAAATACATAACAGATTATGAGTCAAAGAATGTAAACCTGGCAACAAAATATCATTTGTTTTCATTTCATCTTTTCTTTTCCTCCTGTTTTATTAAGAAATAACTCCACACATCTGGGAATGTATTATTTAGGAAAATTGTGACTCATTTCCTTGGTGGAGCATATTGACATGCAACCACTGAAGTTATTTACTGTGAAACTATCTCAGAGACCAAGCAATTCTGTTCTTACATCTACCTCCTTTATAAATCTTTCACTCTCTTTCCCTTAAAATGTGCTGATAAGGCTGACCTTCTGTAAATGATACTGCAGATGCTCCTTGAGTTAAGGTCAGGTTACATACCAATACACCTTTTTTTAAGTTGAAAATGAATCGAATACACCTAAGCTACCAAACATCATAGCTTAGCTTAGCCTACCTTAAATGAGCTCAGAACACTTATTTAGCCTGCAGTTGGAAAAAATCATCTTGCTGCCACTGCCCGACATCGTAAGTAGTACCTTACTGCATACCATGAGCCCCAGAAGAGATCAAAACTCAAAATTCGAAGTACAGTTTCTACTGAATGTGCACTGCTTTCACACCATCATAAAGTCAAAAAGCTGTTAAGTCAAAACATCCTGAGTCAGGAACCATCTGTAGTTACTATAATCAAAGAAATGTTCCTATGTCAGTCAACTACCATGCATTTTAAATACATATATATACATACGCACATATACTACACATTTTTATAAATATATATATTTAGGCCAATTAGTTTGTAACTGACATACACATCTCAGACATAGCGCTTTAAATTCTACAGAATAACAGTTTATTCAGTTGTCACACAGCCTGCTGAGGGAAGACATATCTATTGGTTTCTTTCCGCAGCCAACAAAAAAAGAGAAAAAGAAAGCCCCTCCTTCCAATGTTTGTCATTTAAGTCCCAACTGTGCTGTAGCCTTTAACTGTATAAGACAGCAAGACAGCACATTTTGTAGATTAAACCAATAAACTTGCGAACATAAAAAAAAACCAAATCTCATAATTGTGGATTTCAATTAAAGGAAGGGGGATCAAAGCAAACATTCTGCTTGAAATTACACAGCTGCTATCTATACAAAATGAGAAAAACGTCTAGAGCCAGACATAATTTTGCAGAGGGAAAAAACCCACGCGGCAAACCCTGCAGCCGGACAGATTGTCTATGCTCCTCACGTCCCAATCAGTAATACAGAAATATTGAGTAATAAATTCCCTGCCTCTCTCGATCTGGAAAGCTCCCACCATCTGTGAAAGACAATTTGTAACAGCCTCAGTATTAAGATTCAGTAAACAATCATTCCCATTGTGCCAAGCAGTGGTTACATTTGGAGAAAAGCATAAAGCAAAACAATTAGTAACACCAAGACCCCACTATTACAAATTATGCAGCCACCAAAACACTAGTTTCAACTGCAGAATTTCCTGTCAACTGAAGACGAGTGCAGGAGATTGTGCAGATCTGGCTACCTCTGTGGCCCCTACGTAGGCCTCATCCTAATGTGTTGAATTATTATTGATGGCTGAGGCAGTTCTGCTCTGTTGGTGAACCAATAATGTCAAGGCAGTACCTGCAAGATTAATTATAGGAGAGAATAGGCTGAGGTTTCACGGAACCGAGACATTAATATAGACTGAGCATTAGTTTCAGGGGACTCAACAGACAGCTGGAAAAAAAAAAAAAAAAAAAAAAAAAAAAAAAAAAAAAAAAAAAAAAAAAAAAAAAAAAAAAAAAAAAAAAAAAAAAAAAAAAAGCCTCAAACAATGTGATCCACACTAAATCCTGGCAGCTGTACTTCAGCAGCACTTGAAACTTCAGCACAATTGTGCTTAACTGTGAGACACAAGGCATTATGTATAATAATAAAAAAATCCGAAAATGAAAAATTGACAATTCAACCTGAGTTACAAATTCCATCTGAGTTGTACACATGGCATAAAGGGATGACACTATTTCACCAAGAAAAGTTAGTGCTACTTTTTTTTTTTTTTAATGCTTTTGTCCTTGGAATAGGTAAGAGGTGTGCTTCTCATTTACTGTACTTTCTTAGGTTTTGAGTAGGGTAATAATTCTCCCCAGCTTCCCTGAGGGGTCATTAAAAGCACGCACATTTTATTCCTAAACTGCCCCAGTTTAGATGACATGGTCAACCAAGTTATAAAGTAGATGGAGCCTGAAGCATGTTCTCTCAGTGACTGAAGCAATCCCTTACCTAAATATTTTATTGGAGTATAATATATGGGTATTTGTACTCTTTCATATGTTGAAGGTAAATTCCATAAAGAGAAGCTGGTGTGTGTAAAGAGAATGAAGGAAATGTTTCAGTGTGAACCTCAAGGAAATTCAACTCAAGGCTTCCACTTAATTTTGCCAAATTCAAAGTTAGCAACATACAATTATATCATGTGTATGTATACATACATATATAACATATATGTGAATACACACAAAACACCCATGTTGTTGGGAACTGCCCTGCCTGGTTTCAGAAGCTGTAACCCCCAATGGCTAAGGCTGAGTGAGTGACCTTCGGACCATAAGCCACTAAGGAGACAAAACTTATCTCCCTGGCAGGGGCGCCGCTTCTGCTCCTTTTACTTCATCCATAACTGGCCCCCAATGCTTGGTTGGTTAGTCAATGGTGGGTAAGATTCCCCAAGGGGGAAATGACCTAAGACAGGCATGATCACGTGGAGGCCCCAAGGAAGGACTTGGGGGGCTACTGCAAAAGGGGGTGATGGACCCTGAGCTTTGACATAGCCTGAGTCCTCATTCTTTCTGGAAGAAGCCTTGTAATCTCTTGGCTGTTTTACTTCCCCTGCCTTATTTAAGCCTGAGACAATGCCTTAAACCTAAAACAATGCTGATGGTGGGTACCCTAGGGCGATCAGGCCTAAGAAAGAATATGTAAAATCCTGTGAAACCTGCTTTGTTTAGAATGCTCTCAATTAAATAAGGGTCCAAGCAAGAAGTGAGTTTGTTCCTCAAAGTTTTATAGCTCTTTAGCTATCTGACCCTGACTCAAAACAGGCCCTCTGAGTTCTTTGTATATTATCTATTGTTTGATCTTTACTGCCTGACAATGATTAATGAGCCTGTATTCCTATGAAAAATGACCCAATAAAAGCCCATTGAGGAAAAGGCTCTTGGCCCTTCTCCTTTGAGAGATCGGCCACCTTTACTGTCCAAGCAGATCATGTCTTGGTAGACTTATTCTCATCTGTGGTGGACGGGAGACTCTGTGGTCAAAGCTCCCCCACACCATGTAATTTTAGCATGCATTTATTTAGTCCTTACGCTATGCCAGGACCTTCTTGGAGAACTTTGCACATATGAATTGTATTGATCTTTATAAACATATAGGGTCTAGCAGAAGTAAGGCCTTCTTGAGTGTGTTTGGTAAGGCAATAATATGGGTAAAATAATTTATAGTCTTAATTTGAACATTTCACTTGAAATGTCATATGGTGGACTTCAGTGTGATATTGTTATGTTACAGAACTATATGCTTGTGATTTTGGGATAAAAGATTTTGTAATAAAAAGAGGGGCACTATTTGTGCCTGACCCTTTATTTTGGTTCTATATATATTTTACTAATATTTTTGACTGAGAAAAATGGAGCATAGACAAGTTTGTATCATACTCACAGTTTAAAGTTGAATAAATAATAGTACTCAGATTTAAATCTGAAAAAACACCTCCGACCTCGGTGCCTAGTCTCTAACCGGCGGGCATGCTGCCGTGGGACACTTGTGCGCTCACAGCTGGCGGGCACCAGAGCAAACGGCAGCCATGAGGCCGAAACTGGAATGGCCGAGGCTTATAACCACGCACTGCTAAATGTGTTATTGTAACTGAGAGGTTTTTAAATACTCCAGCACAGAATAATTATCAAAAAATAATTTGTGTTTTGTTGTGAATTAATGCCACTCCAGACTTTCTCCCGATTCTCTCCCAGCAGCCACCAGAGGGGAAGTGAGTTATCAGACATCTGCACGGGACTAAAGATGCACATCACTGTCCATCCCAAATAGACAGAGAGGCACACTCTGCTCGTGAAAGAACTTCAATTCCAAGTAACTGGAAGCATTGCAATCATATACATGTAGAGATCACCTGTCATTGCCGCTCGTAGTGTATTTCAGTAGAAAATGTAGAATTTAAAAGGTTGTGCAATCTGAGTCAACTGTGTAAATTTGTACAGATTAACGTAAGTTTAAAATTATAAAACAATGTCTAATTTTATACATGTTATTCTTTGTCAGGAGGAAAACACATGAACAGAGACATGCTTTCTACTAATTGGAGAAGATAAGGAACAAGAATACGTTCATTATATTCTTCCCCTGGTATCTCAGGTCACATTTAGAAGAGTGAGTTAAGCAAGTGTTTTAGGAAGATGATGCAGCTCTTCTAACACTCCACAGTTCTCCTTGCCCACAGAGAATTTCCACGCCAGTGTGCAAAACCGTCCTCTCTACGTTGCTCTCCATCCATCCCCAAGACACACCTCAGCTTTGAGGCATCCACTGTCTCAGGCCCAGATCAACACTGGGCTCCTCGACTAGGTGCTGAGATGCATGAGGCAGACAAGCTCTGTGCCTCATCGCGTACATGGTCTGGTGGGAAGATAAGCAATAAATATGCAAGGAGGCAAGTTAAAGAATTGGTTATTTCTTTTTTTTACTTGTCATACTTTCATGCTTTTCTTCTTTTTACCTCAGCGTCATCTCTGACCTCTCTTATATTCCTGTACAGGGTGGGGCAAAAGTAGGTTTACAGTTGTGAAACAGAGTTTATCCTTGTGTTATACTGTATTAATTAATGTATTATTTTGCATATGAACAACTGTACATCTATTTTTGCCCCCCCCCTGTATAAATAGCAGGTAAGTCACTAAAATCTTTAGGTTTGATATATAAAATTTGAGGCAATTTCCTCATTGTTGTTTTTTAGCTTTCTCTTCCTGTGAAATTTTCAACCACAAAAGTCATGGTTAATACCTACTTTTTATGAATAGTAGCTCTGGAATCTTTACTCATATTATTTTATAGTTTATATTTATTCATATTTTTTCTTGGGATTCTTTATTTTTTATGTAATAAACTTTCTGAAATGAACTACATCTTTTTTTAGGTTGCTTCTCTTTAATATTGCATTACAATATGTCCTTTTTTATTTTAGACTATTTAAACTTTTTATGTAAGATTTTTATTCATGATTTTCTGTTTGAATTTATTATTAAAATTTGCTTTTAAAATTGGAATTCAGGTACAGTGTGTTGAACAAATATTTCTCAGTTCATGGCATATATCATTGGTTTTGCCACAAAACTCTCTTGTTTCTATTACTATTATTATTATTATTATTATTATCATCCACTTTATTCTCTATTCCCCATTTCCATTTCTCCCCTCACATACTACATGAAAGCAATTCTATAACGTTGAATATGGAACAAATTTTGGTATATGTATATTCTTTTAAGAAAGCATTTATATTCAGTGCTTGTATTTTAATTTACATGATGGAAACATATAATTAATTTTAAAATAATTCTTTTTCCCACTTTATAAGAGGTTTTCAATATACATGTTGCCTTACCCACATTCATTCTTTTACCTTAGCTGCTGCCAAGTGTTCCATTGTGCATGTCCATCAAAACTACCATACACTTGCCTAATGATCTACATAACCTTACTCCAATATATTCCCTCACACATACCAATGTGATAATGTCTTTGGATATATACCAAATGAAATGTCAGTGTCTATGGAAGGATTGGGTTAATAGCAGGCCTATGATCTATTTTTTCCATCTACCTGGATGTCTGGGGACAGAAAATGCTCTGTTCAAACCATCTTATAAACATGTGAATGTCTGGCTTTCTGCAAAATTCACACTGATATTTCTAGCAGGCAAGCCCTTATGTTTACTCACTTATAGAAGTCTTTATCAGATTTTTTAGGGCTGCCATAACCAAATGCCACAGGCTGGATGCCTTAACAGGAATCTATTTTTTCAGAGTTCTGGAGTCTAGAAATCTAAGATAAAGCTTTTGCAAGTCTGGTTTCTTCTGAGGCGTCTCTCCTCAGCTTGCAAAGGCCTGCCTTCGCACAGGATGGTCATTTCCCTGTTTGTCTACACACCCAGTGTTTCTTTGATTGTCTAAATCTCCTCTTCTTATGAGGATATCTCAAATTAAATTAAAGCCACCCCAATGGCTTTAATTTTAGCTTAATTTCATTTAAAATTGGGTAGCAATTTAAGGACCCTATCTTCAATATAATCACATTGTAAGTTATTGAAAGTTGAGGTTTTGTTTTGTTTTGTTTTCTTGCTGCTATATCCTTGTTGATTTTTGTATGGAAGATCTGTCCATTGTTGACAATGGGGTGTTAAAATTCCCTACAATGATGAACGATGAGGTTTTGATACATGAATTTGGGGGAACAAACTTTAGTCCATATATGTCCTGTGCCTGCTCCATCTCAATTGCTTAAACATGGCATATCTCTAGAAAACATCATGTTGTATAGATAATTTTTAGGGTATAAATGGAAATATTTCATAACTCACATGTATCCCTTTTGTGTAACTGTTGCACTTCAAGAATAGCTTAGAATGCATGTCTTAAATCTATGTCAGGTATACACAAAGGGAAAAGGAAGGGTGTAAGGAGTGTTGTTGGCAGTCTTGGATTTCTCCATGGCTCTTCTATGTGTCACCATATCCATGTCCTTGAACTTATTAGTGACATTTGATATTAAATGAGATTTCAGAGTTCTGTGTGTCTCATTTGTAAAATGACCTTCTGTATTATTCTATTTCACACTTATGTTTGATGTTTGAATACCATCAGTCTTTCTGTCCATTTTCATAAGGATTTTAGAATCATAAGGCTTGTTTCAACATTTTTAATTTTAAAATACTTTGAGGACCTATTCTCTCCTTGTGCCATCTTTTTCAGACAACCCATTGCTATGTATTAGCCAGTTGTTTTTGTCTTTGTTTCTTGTAAAAAAGAGATTTGGAAGACATTCATAAAGAGAAACAAACAAATAAATTGCAGTTGAGTAGATACTAACAGTAAATCTTGGAAAGTATGGAAGAAGACAAGATGACATTCTCAAGAATAAAAGAGGAAATCAGGGATCAAGACCAGGTGGCGAGATCCAAGGTGGCAGATGAGTATGTGGAAGATACACCAAGTTCCTCCCAGTACCAACCTGGAATTACAACTGAATTGTAGAGAAGTCATACTGAATAACCCACTGAACACTAGCCAGAGAGATGCCTTACAACCACAGACAGACAGAAGGAACCACTTCACCACACCAAGACTGGTAGGGAGTGCTAAGGAGGCTCAAGAAGACTGGCTGGACTCCATGGGTGGCCGCTGAGGTCCCAGAGGGATATTTCAGCAGCCAGGGGTTCCCCCTTAGTAGTGTGGGGTCTAAACCCCAAGGTGGGTGTCTCACCTCATAGCACCAGACCCAGAAAAGAACCCAGACAACATCTAGCAGTGAAAAGCAGCAGGGTTCTGTCTGCCAGGTAAAGATGGCTGGAGAATCAGAGACCCTCTTAAAGGACCAAAGCACAAAATTTTGTGTGCAGGTACTTACCCTGGGCTCCAGCAGAGGTAGGTCAGAATGGACTAGAGATGCTAGAGGAGTGTCTGGGGTTTGTGGTTCTGGGGAGAGAACTGAAGGAACAGCCACCAGGATCCCTACGCTGAATCATCCCCCATACTGTAGGAGCCATCCTTCTCAGGTAGAGCACATCTCTCCAAGTGGCATCAGCCAGAAGGGAAACAGTAATTCCACACCAGCAGGAATTACTCTGCCCTGGCATATGGATGCTAATTACACCTTGAGGCTATGCCACTGATTGGTTTAAACTAAGGCAGAAAAATACAAAGAAGCAGCTAAAGTGGGAAGACAAAGAAACAGGCCCCAAATGAAAGAACAAGAGAATTCTCCAGAAAAAGAACTAGATGAAGTGAAGGTAAGCAATTTATCAGAGAGTTTAAAGTAATGATTATAATGAAACTCAAGCATGAAAAAAGACATAGAAACCATAAAAAAGGACCAGTGAGAAGAAAGAATGCAATATCTGAAATACATAATACACTGGAAGGAATAAACAATAGGCTAGATAAAGCAGATAATAGAAGATCAAATCAGTGACTTGAAAGACAAGGTAAAAAAAAAAAAAACACACCCAGGCAGAGCAGCAAAAAAGAAAAAAGAATTTTAAAAAAAATGGGGAGAGCTTAAGCAACATTTAGGACAACATGAAATGTAACATCATCTGCATCATAGGAATGCCTGAAGAAGAGAGTGAGCAAGGGATCAAGAACCTATTTGAAGAAATAATGACTGAAAATTTTCCTAATCTGGTGAAGTTCAGGAATCTCAGAGAGTCCCAAACAAATTGCACCCAGAGAAGCCTACACCAAAACACATCATAATTAAAATGGCAAAGCTTAAAGACAAGGAGAGAAACCTAAAAGCTGCAAGAGAAAAGCAGGTAGTTACAGACAAGGGAGCACCAATTAGACTACCATCTGATTTTTCAACAGAAACATTTTAGGCCAGAATGAAGTGGCATGAAATATTCAAGGTGATGAAAAGCAATGATCTACAACTGAGGCTAATTTACACAGCAAAGCTATCATTTAAAATCAAAGGGAAAATAAGGAGCTTCCTAGACAAGAAAAAGTTAAAGGAGTTTGTTAACATCAAACCAGTACCCTCAACGAGTGTTAAAGGGCCTGTTTTAAGGAGAAGAAGAAAAATGGAAAGGAAAAAACACAGAAAAGTAGTCTAACAATAAAATGATATCAAATATATATCTATCAATAATCACTTTAAATATAAATGGCTTAAGTGCCCCAACCAAAAGACATAAGGTAGCTGAATGGATAAGAACACAAAACCCATATATATGCTGCCATCAAGAGACATATCTCAGATCCTAAGATACACACAGACTAAAAGTAAAGGTATAGAAAAAAGATATTTGAGATAAATGGAAAGAAAAAAAAGCTGGGATAGTTGTACTTATATCCAACAAAATAGACTTTAGAACAAATGCTATATAGGAGACAAAGAAGGACACTAAAAAAATGATAAAGGTACAATCCAGCAAGAGGATTAACCCTAGTAAATATTTACACACCCAACACCAACAAAAGAGCACCTAAATTTGTGAAGCTATCCTTGATGGATATAAAGTGAGAGATTGGCAGATATATACTTATAGTTGGAGATTTTAACACTCAGTTGACTTCAATGATAGATTGTCCAGGCAGAAAATCAACAAGAAGACAGTGGACTTAAATGACACACTAGATCAAATGGATTTAATTGATATCTTCAGAGCATTTCATCTCAATGCAGCAGAATATACATACTTTTCAAGTGTACATGAAACATCTTCTGGAATAGTCCACATATTAGGACACAAAACAAGTCATGATCAATTTAAAATGACTGAAAACATATCAAGCATCTTCACTGACCATAATGCTGCAAAACTAGAAATCAATACAAGCAGAACACTGAAAAACATGCAAAGACCTGGAAGCTAAATAACATGTTATTAAACAATGAATGGGCCAACAACGAGATCAAGGAAGAAATCAAAAGATACCTTGAAACAAATGAAAATGACAACACAATAATCCAAAATCTATGGGACACTGGGAAAACAATTCTAAGAGGGAAATTCATAGCCTTACAGGTCCATCTCGAAAAACAAGAAAAAGTTCAAATAAACAACCTAATTTCACACTTAAAGGAACTTGAACAAACAAAGCCCAAAGTGAGTAAAGGAAATAATAAAGATCAGAGCAGAGATAAAATAAAGTAAAAAAATGATTACAAAAATCAATTATGAATTCAAGAGCTAGTTTTTTGAAAAGACAAACAAGATTAAAAGACAAACTTTTAACCAGACTCAACAAGAAAAAAAGAGAAAGGACACAAATAAATAAAATCAGAAATGACAGAGGAAAAATAACAACTGACAACAGAGAAATGCAAAGGATTGTTAAGAAAATTCATGAACTATATGCCAACAAACTGGACAACTTGGACAAAATAGATATATTCTTAGAAATACAATATTCTAAAACTAAATCAAGAAGAATCAGAGAATCCAAATAGATAGATTACACCTAATGTTTGAAGCAGTAATTTAAAAACTCCAACAAACAAAAACCCTGGATAGGATGGCTTTCCAGGTGAGTTTACCAAGCATTCTGAAAAGAACTAACACATCTCCTTCTCAAACTATTTAATAAAATTCAAGAGGAGGGGAGCCTCCCAGACTCATTCTCCAATGCCAGCATTATCCTAATTCCAAAATCATATAAAGACACTACAAGAAAAAAAAATTATAGGCCAATATCCCTGATGAACACAGACACTAAAATCCTCAAAAAAATATAAGCAAAGTGAATATAGCAATGCATCGAAAAGATCAGATACCATGATCAAGTGGGATTTATTCCAGGAATGCAAGGTTGATACAACATTTGAAAATTTAAAAAATGTGATACACCATATAAACAAAATAAAGAATAAAAACCACATGATCATATCTGTGGATGAAGAAAAAGCATTTGATTAAGTCCAGCACGTACTTATGATAAAAACTCTCAGGATTAGAGAACATACCTAAACATAATATAGGCCATGTATGACAAACCCACTGCCAGCATCATATTCAATGGGTAAAAACTACAAGTGTTCCCCTTAAGATCTGGAAAATACAGAAATGTCCAATTTCACCTTTCTTATTCAATTCAGTACTGGAAGTCCTGGCCACAGCAATCAGACAGGAAGAAACAATAAAAGGCATCCAAATTGGAAAGGAAGAAGTAAAACTATCATTATTAGCTGATGACATGATACTGTACATAGATAACCCAAAATTTTCCACCAAGAAACTGCTAGAACTGATAAACGAATTCAGCAAAGTAGGATACAAAATTCATACCCAGAAATCAGTTGCATTTTTATATGCCAGTAATTAACTTACAGAAATTGAAATTAAGAAAGCAATCCTATTCACAATAGCTACAAAAACAATAAAATGCCTAGGAATAAACTTAACCAAGGATGTAAAAGACCTGTACTTGGAAAATTATAAGGCACTGAAGAAAGTTGAAGAAGATAAAAATAAATGGAAGCACATACTGTGCTCATGTGATGCGGACACTGGCTAGCAGTGTCTGCATCATTATGGATGAAATAAAACATGCACACAGACTATCGAGTCTGGTGGAGGAAAAAGGACGACAGTGTGGCTTTTCTCTCAAGGGGAGCAAAAACCATGGCCTCTGCCATGACAGGTCTTTATTCTGTATCTCCTCACATTACAAGATGGTCCTCACTCACTACCCCCAGTAACAACAAAGGAGCCAATGCCCCTATTGCATCACAGAAGAAGGATATTAGCAAATGAATAGGCAAAAATGAATTAGCAAAATGAATAGGGTGGGGGGGGGCGGTTACACTGGTCCCTGCAAGGTTTAGCACTTGCAGGGTGAGGGAGTTTTCAGCAAAAGCAAGTCTCAAAACAGCCTAGGTATATTGCAAATCTGATTACCCACGAGAGAACCTATCTGTGGGCATGGGTCCTGGGATCTGGGCCCACGTCACGCAGAAGGGTCTGCCACACTCATGGATAGGAAAATTAACATCATTAAAATGTGCATACTTCCCAAAGCGATCTATAGATTTAATGCAATTCCTATCAAAATTCCAATGATGTATTTCACAGAACTAAAACAAATATGTCAAAAATTTATATGGAACCACAAAAGGTCCCACATAGCAACAGTGATCCTGAGAAAGAACAAAGTTGGAGGAATGGTGCTAATACAAAACTATACTAGAAGACCATAGTAATCAAAACAGCATGGTACTGGCATAAAAACAGATACATAGATTAATGGAACAGAATAGAGAACACAGAAATAATCCCATATCTTTATAGTCAATTAATATTGATAGGAAGCAAGCACATACAATGGGAAAATGATAGCTTATTCAATAAATGGTGTTGGGAAAATTGGGCATGTACATGCAGAAACATGAAACTAGACCACCTTCTTACACCACACACAAGAATAAATTCAAAGTGGATTAAAGACTTAAATGTTAGACCCAAACCCATAAAAATCCTGGAAGAAAGCATAGGCAGTAAAAATTGCTCATAGCAATTTTTTTCATGTATCTCCCCTGGCAAGGAAAACAAAAGAAAAATAAACAAATGGAACTATGTCAAACTAAAACATTTTTACACAGCAAAGGAAATCATCAACAAAACAAAAAGATAACCCACAGAATGGGAGAACATATTCCCTCATATATCTGATAAGGGGTTAATATTCAAAATTTACAAAGAACTTACAAAACTCAACACCAAAGAAACAATTCATTTAAAAATTGGGCACAGGACCTGAATAGACACTTCTCCAAAGAGGACATACAGACTGCCAATAGACCTATGAAAAGATGCTCGATATCACTAATCATCAGAGAAATGCTAATTAAAACCACAATGAGATACGTTCCCATACCTGCCAGAATGGCTATCATTAATAAATCAACAAACAGCAAGTGCTGACAAGGATGTGGACAAAGGAAAACCCTTTTGCACTGTTGGTGGGAATGCAGACTGGTACAGCCACTGTGGAAAACAGTATGGAGATACCTAAAAAAATTAAAAATGTATCTGCCTTTTGACCCAGCAATCCCACTTCTGGGAATGTATCCAAAGGAACCCAAAGCACTAATTCAAAAGAACATAAGCACCCTATGTTCATTGAAGCATATTTACAATTAACAAGATATAGAAGCAGTCTAAGTATTCATCAGTAGATGAGTGGACAAAACAACTATGGGACATTTACATAATGGAATACTACTCAGCCATAAAAAAGAAGAAAGTTTTACCCTTTGCAACAGCATTGATGGACCCAGAGGTCATTATGCTAAGTGAAATAAGCCAGTTAGAGAAAGACAAATACCATATGATTTCACTCATATGTGGACTCTAATGAACAAACTGAACTAACAAGGGAAATGGGGACAGATTCACAGATGGATGACATCTAGTTGGGGGGAAGTGAGGAGATGGAAGGACTGAGTAAAAAGGAAAAAGGGTTCATGGACATGGACAATCACTGGTGTGGTGATTGCTGGGAGCAGGGGGATATAACAAGACTAAATTGTGATTGAAAAAATACAATAAAGAATAAATTTAAAAAGACTGAGTGTTTAAGCAATCAATTAATCCTCAAAATAATCATTTTACTTTGTTGAGAAACAAAATCAGAATTAACCATACTGTAGGAAAGGTCTTCCATTATTTTTGTCCATGTCTTTGGACTAAATTGTACAACGAGAAAAAAGTCAAGAAATAATGGCTTGTGTGTTGCATCATAATTAAGGATGGTTTTTCCAATTTTCTGACACCGTCAGAGGATTATCTAGAGTTTTAGTCCCAGTTTATAACAAGTTCCTAAAGGATGACCAGAGCAGAAGTTCAGAAGATTCCATATTTTTAAATACAGAGAATTAATACAAAGAAAGAAACAAACAAACAAAAAAGCAAAACCAGCTGAAGGTTATCTACTCTATTCAACAGGAGTGTTAAACTTATTTTAAAAAATTGAATATGCTAGCACTAGATTTTTTAAAATATGTAAAAAAGTTCACAACTTACAACACATTAGTTATTGCATTAGGGATAACTTTGTTGCAAATAATAAAAGCCCCAAATATCAACTGAAAAAGAAGTTAACTATTTCCTCTCGTGCAAAGACGATTCTTCTGCTAGCAATTTGTATTCTAAGTAGATAGAAGAGGGAAAACAGAGAATTTCGTGTAACTTTTTATCAGGGAGGCATTAAAACTCTCCCTGAAGCTCTTACAGACTTCCATTTTCAGGTCATTGGCCACCACTCTATCATGTGATCAAACTTTGGCGCTGAAGAACATAAAAAAGGTACATACTTTGAGCTGTTCCCCTTATTTACTTCAGCTGAGATCTTTTTTGGTGAGAAAGAGAGTAACAGATACTGTATTTGACTTGGGTTATCTACCTTATACATCTATTTTAAATTAATATAGCAATAACAGTATGTTTCTATAAAGCATATGGTTGTTAAATTGTTACACTTAGATACAAAGTTTGTTTTGTTCAATAAAAGATAAATTTAATTGGTACAGCAGTTTTTCCAAGAAATTTTAGCAAACAGTACTAGGAGAAAACTTTGTGATTTCTATTTCACAACCTGGGGCATATATAACAAGGATCAGAATATGTAAAAGGAGCCTGGGGTTTTAATAAAACTTTCACTGAGATCCCTCGCAGTGTCACAAAATCTTTATGCACATGATCTTCTTGTATAATTTTGACAATAACTACTCCCATGAAGTAATATCTCCATTGCCTAACATTTTTAACATCCCGTGTTGCAGTGAGCTCTTGCTACCTGGTTCATGGAGAAGACTTCTTGATTTACCTACACTACGATATCAGGTGTGGTTTCTTCATTCCTGTATCCCTGTATCTTCTAGCCAATATTAAACAGTGTGCTCCTGTTACGGAAGGAAACGACTCAACACGCAGTTGGATGGCGGAGCACGACCCTTTATTAACGTGCACGGGCCCAGAGGAGTACAGACCCCAAATTCTGAGCCCTGAGCCTTGGCTGAGCAGGGCTTTTATTGCTTTCTGGACACCCTTCCCTACGTAGCAAAAGCAGGAGGTACAGAAGCTGATGCGGAAATAATTAAAATAACTCTAGGGTTGAGGTGTCCTTGAGGTATCCTTATCTAAAGCTGGGTGTTCAAAAGCTAAAGGGGAGTTACTGCTATGTACAGAAGCCAAAAGCGGGAGTTAGCCTTGAGGAATCATAATCTGAAGCTGAGTGTACAAAAACCTAAACAAAAATTATGACTGCCTGGCTGAAATCCAACAGCTGGCTGGCATCTTCTAAGTAACCTAAACAAACTCTTTCCTAGTTCCTGGTCCCTCCTCTGGGTCACCTTAACCTATCTGACTTTTCCTCTACACTCCTAACATATACTTGTGGAATGAACAAATCTGATGAAAACCAATGTGATTATTCTGTAAGCTTGTAATGTTTAGGAAAATTTGTTTGAAGCATGCTTATTATTACTGCTTTACATATTTTTATATAATTTTCATATCTCTGTCACCGTAATAGTGTTGGCATCTATTGATAATCTTTTTTTCCATTAAGTTTAATATCTTCCTAGTTCTCGATGAGTATTTTATTATTGCAAATTTGACATTTTTGTATTAGATTATGAGACACTGAGTCATGTTTAAACTTTCTGTGTTAACAGGCTTTCTGTGTCACTGCTCCAACAGAGTAGGGGTTGGATAAAACTTTCTTACTCCCAGATAGAAATAGAAGTTGTGGTTCCCCATTCATCTTTAATTAATACCCAGGGAGAGGGAGCCCTCTGCTGCTAGGCAGAGGTGGGAGTTCTGGCTCCCCTGAGGGCTCCTCTGAGGTTGTAGTGCAAGCTCTTTTGTTACCACTGGATGATGGTGAAATTCCTGATTCTGCAGGAGGTGCCTGCTTCCACCTCAGCATTGAGGGGAAGGAGCACATTACTGCTGGCTGGCTTGGAAGTCTATGCTCTTTATGTAATTTGCATTGGCACTGTAGGATGGGAGGCATTGTTATAACTGCTGATGATAGAAGTTTCAGCCTCCTACTCGGTCTTCTCCGGCACCACCAAGACAACGGGTTTAAGGTGTCTTGTAACATATTGGTGAGGATGAAAGTCAAGACTTTCCCACTCAGAATTTTCTGGTATACACTGGAGTGGAGCCACAGGTTTTTGTTTGGATTTGTTTGTTTTTGGTATCTTGGAAGGAATACAGTGATTATTGTACTAAAGTTTTGTGTCTTGCTAGGCTACTACTCCTAACCTAGTCTTTTGGGTAGAGACTCCTGTTTGTTAGAGCTTTTTTTCTATACTTACTAGCACTTTCAGTTTTCTGACTTCCCCAGTTTGAAGACTGGTATGAATAAGACAAACACAAAACCCAGGGCACTCATCATCATGGCATTCTTGGTTTCTGATGTTCCTATCTGGTCCACTTTCTTCTTTACACCTTTAAAACCCTTCTTATATATTCTTTATATGCAATGCCTCAGTTGTAGTTGTACTTAGTGGGAGGAAGAACAAAAAGTATGACTGTGACATCTTTCCAGAAGCAGAATCTCTCCTGAAACTATATTTTCAAATTTCCAAGTACTAGGATATTTTGGCAGTATCGAGGTTACTGAGTTCTATCTTTATTCCATTGTAGTTGGGAGCATACTATGGTTTAAGTTTTCTTAACTAATTGAACCATATACAGCAAATATTATATCTTGAAGAATAGTCAATTTGCATTTGAAAAGAATGTATACTCTTCTGTTTTTTTTTAATCCTATATGTATAATCTTTTCTTTGGAGGTAATTGTAGAATTCTGCTCAGAATTAAACATTTGAGTTGTTTAAATACCCACACAAATCTTCTTTTATACCAAGTGGCTGGTTGATATTTATATCTCATTTCAAGAAAGGAAAACAAACATTTTGGGATTCACAGAAAAATAAACAAATAGTGGCTGAAGAAGTCTAAGAAAATGCTGACTTTTTAAAAAGTTAACTTATTTTCCTTAAAGTTCTCTACCCTTCCCCTCTATGATAAAACCAAGATCATGTAAGTGAAAAATTTACAGTAGGGTTAAATGCCAAAATCAACCTTTGATGCAAATACTTTCTCCAAGAGAACAAATTTTCCTGACTTCTCCTTTCCTCAAATAGAAAGAAAACATTTCAGAGGACTGAAGTTTAAAATCTCAAGCTTTTATCCAGGTTAATTTTATATGCCAGGCTCCATAGGGAACCACAATTCTACCTTTACATTTCCCAGTGGAAGTACTTCCCACCAAAGGACTATGCCACACGTCCCTTGACTAGGAGTACACAGCTCAAAATCTGGTGTTTACTAAATGTGCACAATATTTGGGTATAACTGGCACTTTAAAAAATCAGTAATGACCATAACAAATAACAGGACAGACTTAAAAATAATTTGTTAACTTTTATATAAAAAGAACCACTTGCTTAATAACATATTTATATCTTGATAAGAATGAACCATTGTGACCTGGAAGAGACTAGAAATTCTTGGGTCAATGATAACAACATGGTGATAGGTTTTTCAAGGCATTTTCTAAACTCAGCAAGCCACTGAGCTCCAGCTGCTCCATCCACAACCTGATGATCACAACTGAGTGTAACAGACATCAAATCCTTTTTCATTATCTGCTGGCACGAGTCTATTTCTGGAGCACCAATGGCCAAAGTACATGCTTGAGGTGGGTTAATAACAGCAGAGAAGTTCTTAATTTCAAACATCCCTGAATTGACGATCATAAAAGTGCCACACTGGAACTTATGTGGCTATAGTTTACCCTCTCGTGCTTTGCTGAAGAAACATCATTAGTGATGGTT